>JAJTUV010003367.1:0-60052 GCA_021653895.1 Mastomys natalensis | reverse complement strand
AAAAACCTGCCAGCTAACTAATGTGGTGACTAACAAGAAGAACCCTAGTAATAGATTCAGAGCACAAAGTCCAGAGTCTACTGAGAAACAGACTTCACAGAGGTAAAGCTAGAAAATTTAGATATAAGTATTTACTAATACTCACACATACTTTTCAGGTTGGACTGAGACTTTCTCCATTAAACATAAAACTATATCCATGGTAACAAAAGAAGCTCTTAGAGGACATACTGACAATGTATGGACTTCCTCGGATGATAGGGTCAGACAATGCACCAGCTTTAATATCCCAGGTAAGTCAGAGACTAGCCAATATTCTGGGGATTGACTGGAAACTTTATTGTGCATATAGACCCCAGAGTTCAGGACAGGGAGAGAGAATAAACAAAACCCTAAAAGAGACCTTAACTAAATTGACCTAAGAGACTAGTAATGACTGAGTTAACTCTCCTACCCTTCGCTCTCTATCTGGTATGAAACTCCCCTTACCACTTTTGAAATCATGTTTGAGATACCCTCCCCCATTTGTTCTTGACATACAGGCAGAGAGGTCATTGCTAAGTTTGAAGATTAGCAATAGCTGGATGATCTCAAAGGTGTTTAATGGCTCATAAATACATTTGGCCTAAATTTCACATTTTCTATAAAACAGGTCCCTCTCCAGCCAGGGATCATTAGAGCCTCATTAGAAAGGTCCCTCCCATCACCCTGGAGGTCCAAAGGATTGCAAACATGGAATCGCAGACCTTTTTGCAGTTGAAGATTACCCAGATCAGTAGAAGGAAACTCAACCTCAGGAGTCCGCCCTGTCTTCCACTGATGGGGCCCCTAGTCAAGCCTCAGAGGCACCACGAGGACTGGACAATGACAACCCTGATCCCCTCTAAAATATGATGGTGCAGTCCTTTCCAGTCACCAATACATCCAGGCCTGAGGTAATTGAGTCATAAAGGCATAGCCCTGTTACTGTTTTCATGAGATTAGATAAACTTCAGGAAGTCCCATGATTGGGCCTTCTAGTTACCAGAGAAAGGGTAATGAGAGGCCAAACCTAACTCCATTTTAGGACTGACCTCCATCTTAAACAACAACAGCCTGAGAACTTGACCTACAGTAGAACCCAAGCTGCATCCAAGTGAAGGACCCTATAGCTTGTCCTTGGCCCATAACCCAGAGTTACTCCCTAGATACTTCCTAGCAACAGTTAATCAAGATTAGTCTGATTGTTTCAGAATACTTCAGACTGTTTGTGATTTTATATGGTCTTGCTTCAAGTCACCTGCTGGCTTATAGTCATTCTATTAGATGCTTGCCAGACTGGACACCCCCTCCCTCACTCTCTCACTTGCTCCTATTTTCCCATAAAATCTTGTCTGCTAAGGGTTTGAGGCTGCTCCACCTTCTCTTCCTGTCCTGCTATATCAGGGTTGGGTTGGAGGAGAGCCCAAGCTTGAGCTTGTAATAAAGAGACCCTAATGCTATTATTGGAAACTGCTCCGTAGTGGTCTTTTGGGTTCACAAACACTTCCGGGCACGCAGTTGCTGAGAAATGATTTGAACTGTACAGACTTGGCCCAAGAGTTTAAGTGGAGTCAGTATGTAGCATTAGACACTGTTTTTGTGGTATTTTGGTGAAGAATGTAGTTGCTTTTTGCCATTGGCTAAAGAGGTCTGCCTGATGCTAAGATGAAGAAATTTAGATTAATTGCTTTGAAAAAGGAAATCTCAAAACAGCCTAGTATAAATTCTGTCATGTGGCTACTAAGTTCACTCCTACGAAGAGCATTTTAATAAAAAGCTGCAAGCTGAGAAAGGAAAAATACAAAATATATGGTTCAAGTATTAAAGGGGCACCAGGAAGTGAAATGGAGCTAAATCCTGTGTTCTAGGAGAAACAGACTAAGGGAGTGGAACTTTAGAGCAAGATCCTACCCAGCTAAATTTAGATCAAGGCATGGTGGTACACACCTTTAATCCCAGGAGACAAGCATGCAGATCTCTGAGTTCAAGGTCAATCTATAGAGCAAGATCCAGGACAGCCAAGCTTAGGCAGTGAAGGAGTGTAAAACAGAAAGCTAGTGAAAATGTGATAGAACAAGGGGCCGTGTTCCAGTTCCTCCAAACAGCAGAACTTTGCAGCTTCAGCCACGTGGCTTCTGGCTTTAGAGTGAAAAATAGAAGGGGACTACAGGGGACAATTGATGCTGTGTAACTAGAGCTAAGAAATTAGTGGTGATTTATAAGAAACAGCATCACTGAAGTGAAATCTTCTGAGAAGTGTTTTCTGAGAGCACAAAGAAGCTGTGTTCCAGCGATAGCCAAGGTTGTACCTCCTGTTGCAGCTGGACTTAGTAAAGTATAAGAATCACCCAAGTGGTACTGGTTTTGAAGGCATGAAGTTGTCATGGAGAGCAGCTAAAGCTTGGCACTGTGAGAGGCTATGGAAGGCCAGTGGTGAAGGTTCAGCCTCAATAGCAGTTGATGTCCCAGGACTGAAGGGGTCATTAAAGAAGCTGAGGATTGGCACCAGGAAGAGAGCTATGAGATGCCTAGTTGTAGCTGAAGACCCCAGTGTATTAGAGATGCTAGTACCATAGGATGATCACCAAGAACAGCAGCAGCAGTGAAGTGAGGTCAACCAGAGCCTAGAGTGCTACGGAGGACAGAGCTGGAGAAGTGACCTGAGCCCTTTGGAGGAACCCAGATGATCATGTGTAGATCCCAGACATTGAAACAAGAAGCTGTGAAAGTTAAAGTTCACTCGGAGATTTCAAGATGTTAAAGATGCCAGAGCCATGACCAACCACAGAAAGCTGCTAACAGGAGTGGAACCAGCCCAGGAAAAGAAGTTTGTTTCAGTCAACAAAGATTAAAAAGGAGTTAGAGATCTGAAGACAGCTTTAATATCAGACATGGAGATGCAGAGTTTGGAGTTTGCTCACTGGTTTCCTATCTTGCTTTGGGGATTACAGTTAAGTCATTGGATGGATTCAGAAGAGACTTTGAACCTTGGACTTTTAACCTTGTTGAGACTGCTATAGACTATGGGTACTTTTGAAGTTGAATTAAATGTATTTGGCATTATGCTATGGCTAAGTATCCCCCCCTCCATAGACTAATGTGTTTGAACAAGCCTATAGGGGCCAAGGAGTGGAATATAGTTGTTAGCATCAAGCCTGAACTCTTAGTGACGTCATATTCAGGTGACTACTCAGGTGACCTGTGACCTCTACCTCATTACCAAGACAACCGCCAAACCTTCCCATAATTCACCTGACTACCTCACATGGTACCTTGGTCGAATATGTCACAGGCGATATAAATATTCAGGGCAAGCGACAGCTCTCTCTCTCTCTCTCTCTCCCCATCTTTCTCCCCACTTCTTCTTCTACCCTCCATCCTAATAAACCCACTTTCTCCCGTGGAATCAGCTAGTCTGGTGTGGACTGCTTTAAGCCGCATGCCGCTGGAACCCTTTATTGGTGCATTTTGGTTGGGTCTGAATTCCTCAGGCAACTGGTGAGCTGGTGCCACGTGGCGCCGCCTCCCGTCCCGCGGTCCGCCGCGCCATCATCACCGCGACTGCCTCTGACCACCACTGCCACCACCGCTCTGCCACTGTCTTGCCCTTTCCGCTGCTGCTTGCCAAAGCCTGCTGTCTGCCACTTTAAGCTGTGTCACCGTGTAAACTGTGCCACTCCGCACAGTTTCTCTGGGTACCCGCACAGACTCGCTGATCCCACCCAGTTATTAGACTGCCCAGAAGTCTGCAAACACACACCAGCGTATTAATTGGTAAGGGGGTTTCCAATTGGCGGGAGGAACCCTTTATGCCCAGTTAGGGTCTGGCCACCCTCCCTGGCTAAGGGGTTGGCTTTTTGTTGCCCCAGTCCATATGACTGGTCTCTAGAGGTTGGCACATTGTGTGATTTTCTTGAGCTCTGATGGCTCCTGGGCTGATTCGCTTCTGGTGGGCTGAATCAGCCGGGCACTCGGGTTTTTTCATGATGACGTAAAAAACTCCGATTTTGTGCCCGCTGCTTTTCGTTATTGATATTTCAATCAGGATGCTGGTTGAAAATTAATAACGACTGACTGTCACACAATGGGCTCTGCTTCTTCCACTGTACCGCCTCAAACTCCACTGGGTTGTCTACTAAAAAACCTCAATTCGTTAAACCTACCATTCAAATTAAGAGCTCCCAAACTGGTCTGTCTGTGCAATAAGGTCTGGACTCAGTACCCTTTAGTAATGGTTTGAAGTGGCCACTTAATGGCACCTTGGACCCAATCATTTTAACAGGTCTTAATACATACTGCCGGTGGTCTAATAACGGGAATGAACTTCCCTACGTTCTTGCTTTTATCTATCTCCGTTACACACCTTCCATGTGCTCAGCTTCTCTGCCTAATGTTCTCTTAGCCATGACTCCTCCCCAACCCCCTTTAGAGGACCCAATGCCTTTAGACCCAGCTGATGAACCACCTCCACCCCAACGTAAACCTGTTTCGAAGCCGCCGATAACCCAAACTGGGGCCTCAGCTTCTTCCTCTCACCAGGATACCTCTGAGCCCACTGGCTCAACCCTCCCCCCCAGGAACCCCTCCCCTCCTTCTGTGCCAGTTGCAGCCATACCAACCATCCTGCATTGGCCCCGACTTTCACCCCCCATCACACATTCCAAGGCCAAACCTCCAACCCCTTCTCCTCCAGAGACGCCTAAGCCAGCATCTGCCCTTCCTCTAAGGGAAGTGGTGGCGTAGATGGCCTAGTCAGGGTACATGTACCTTTCTCACTGATGAACTATCCCAGATAGAGAGCAGACTGGATTCCTACACCTCTAACTCTTCAGCTTTCATCAAAGAATTTCAATACATCTCCCAGTCCTATAGCCTGACTTTCCATGATGTTCATATGATTCTAACTAACAATTTGCTTCCTGATGAACGCAGGTGAGTTTGGGAAGAGGCAAAGGCGCATGCAGATCAGATTCATCAAACAGACGAACATATCCAATTGGATCTACAGCAGTTCCTGACCAGGATCCTCAATGGGATTACAATTCAGCAGGAGGTATCTTAGCCAGAGATAGATTTATAACATGTCTCTTAGCAGGACTAAGGAAGGTGGCGCGAAGCCGGTTAACTTTGAGAAACTCCAAGAGGTTGTCCAAGACAAACAAAGAACCATCCAGTTCTTAGAATGCCTTACAAAGGCTTTATTGCAGTTACCCAACCTGGACCCTGAAAACCCAGAAGGTAAACAACTTCTTATGACCTATTTTTTTTCCCAGAGCTACCCCGACATAAAAACTAAGCTCAAGCGACTAGAGGGGGCCCTCTAACTCCACAGGCAGAAGTTTTAGTGCTAGCTTTCAAAGTTACCATGAGAGGGATGAAAAAGCCCGGAAACAGAAATACCAAATGCTGACAAAGGCTGTCCGACCAGTCTCAGCCACTACCCCAGACTCTTGGTCTTCTAAAGCTCAGAGAACATCTGGCTCCTGCTTAAATGTGGTCAATATGGTCATTGGGCAAAGGCCTTTTCCCAACCCCAGCAAGCCAAGGGGACCATGTCCTAAGTGCCATCAAAATGGGACACTGGGCTGATGACTGCCCTCAGGTCGCTCAGAACAGAGGGATGTCACTGCCAAAAATCCCCTCAGCTGACCTTTTAGGCTTGGCTATGGAAGATTGAAGGTGCCTGGGCTCCCATGACCCAACCACACCCATCACTAGCAGGGAGCCTCGGGTAGATATTATGGTATGTGGGAGAACCATCTCCTTCCTCTTGGACACTGGAGCCACCTCCTTGGTCCTGTTAGAGTATTGGGGGCCTACATCACCTTCGAATTTCCTATTGTCAGGTAGGAGGACAACCTTCCCTTCCCCACCAGACCCCCCCACTTAGTTGCATTTTTAGGGGTAATACTTCTCACCCATTCTTTTTTGGTAGTGCCTACATGTCCTGTCCCCTTATTGGGAAGAGATATTTTAGCTAAGATGGGAGCTTCTATTTCCTTTCCCTCCCCAATTCGCCTTAGCCCAAGCTCGCCAGCAGTTCCTTGCTCCTCCTTTTAGCTAGTCAACCTACTAACACTAATATGTTATTTCCCTTACCACTTCTCAGGTGGACCCCCAAGTTTGGGATGTCCAGAACCCCTCTGTTGCTAAACAACATTCTCCCGTTGTCATCCAGTTACTGGATCCTACCAGGTACATCTGTCAAGCTCAATACCCTCTCTCTCTCCAAGCCTTAAGGGACTTAAACCTATCATTTCTGATCTCTTAAGGAAAAAACTCCTTCGACCTGGCCTCCTCCCCTTTTAACACCCCTAACTGGCAGAAAAAACCTAATGGAACCTATCGTCTGGTTCAAGACCTCAGGCACTTAACTCTCCAGTGGTTTCCACTCCATCCTGCGTCCTAACCCTTATACTCTCCTCTCTACTTCCCCCAGGGACTTCCTTTTTCAGTCCTAGATCCCCAAAGATATTTTTTCTCTACCCCCTAGTTTGCCCGGCCCACAGGATAATTTTGCCTTTACCGGGAAATCCTGACACCCCTTTTCTCACCCAACTTTACCTGGACTGTTCTACCTCAGGATTCCGGGAAGCCCACACCATTTTGGGCGGCCTTGGCTTCTGACTTGCTTTCTTTATCTCTCCTTAATCTAAGATTGTGCTTTACGTAGATGATCTTCTTCTCTGCAGCCCCTCCTTAGAAATTAGCCAAGCTGAACAGCGCCGTTCAAATTTCCTCTCCAGTAGGGCACAGGGTCTCACCTTCCAAGGTCCAACTGTCCATCCTCAGGTCACCTATTTGGGACTAGCCATTACCCCAACCCACAAAGGCTAATTACCTTAGATAGAAAGAAACCTGATTCAGTTCTAATGTTCCTTCTACAAAAGAAGAGATTTTAATCGTTCCTAGGAATGGCTAGCTTTTTGCGTTCCGGGTTTCCTTCCTTTTTCCCAACTCTCTTGCCCCTTATATGAAGCAGCATTAGGTCCCACCGCATGAACCCCTTCTCAAACCTGTGACAAGCCCTTTTAAAGGCTCCAACGGCTCTCCTCAGGCCCCAGCCTTGCATCCCCCTGACCTGACTCATCCTTTCTCCCTCTATGTAACTGAAAAGGAGGGATTTCCTTGGAGTCTTAGGTCCACCCAACTGAGACCACCTTTTCACCCGTGCATACTTGTAAAAAAACTAGATCTAACCATCCAGGGATGGGCACCTTTATTCGTACCTTAGGCAGCTGCTGAAACTCCTTATTCGAGAATCAAGAAACTAACCCTGGGATCGCCTATAATTTCCTCTCTTCTCACAACCTGTCACAGCTCCTAACTTATAAAGGCTTACAGACTCTACCTCCCCCAGGATTCTTTCTCTACAGTAGCTCTAATAGAGGACTCCACCCTCACTTTTCAATCATGCCCACCTCTTAATAATTTCCAATCTTCTCCTTCGACCTAACACTGACTACTCCCTATCTCACTCCTGCACTGAAACCCTAGAAGAATTACTACCTCATCCTTCACACATACAGGAGGGACATTGCCCCAAGCCACCTTTACCTGGTATACAGATGGAAGTCCTTCTACATGAAGGGTCAGGAAAGCTGGCTATGCTATAGTGTCAGATACCAAGGTGGTAGAGGCACAGGCCCGTCCTGCTCATACCACCAACCAACAAGCTGAATTAATAGCCCTTACCTGTGCCTTCCAGCTGACACAGGGACAATCCCAACATTTCAAGATTCCAAATATGCGTTCATATCCTCCTGTCCCATGCTGCCATCTGGAAGGAGCGTGGGTTACTTACCACAAAAGGAGGATCATAACTAACCTGTGGGACTGTGTAAGGGGGTACCCCTGGTTCTTGCTGGGCATGGGCCTAGAACCCCGAGACTTCAAGGGAGAAACGGCAGGAGTTCGGCCACGCCCCAGAACTCAGGGTCCTGAAAAGCAGTCTAATCTCCATAGACCTACATTGTTCAGTCACGTAGGCCATTACAGCCCCTCCCAAAGTGCACAGGTAGGGGGGTGTAACTACAGCCCCAGGCCTAGAGATTACTACTAATGAAGGTCAAGGGTGGAGCCAATTAAGCATGCCCCCAGAACCTCCCCCTTTCTCCCTCCTACTTAACAGGTCTGCCTGAGTTTGGGGGGGTACATCCAGATCCATCTACCATCCGCCATGACAATAAATTCTTTTGGAACCAAGGACTTCCTCGTAACATTGGGGCCTGCCGGGCCCCCCTGCCACCAAACCTCCAGCCACTGGAACCGGGGAAACCTTTCTCCGGTAGGAGACACAGGCTGCCTGGAAGCCTCCAGGCAGCCTCCACCTCGCAGGTCCCGGGCCGCTGCCGCCTGGGCCCGGGGCCTACTGCTGCTGCGGCCCCCAGGTTTTTTCCCACTAACGCGAACCAAATCATGTCCATTGCTAGAGGCTTCCCATCTCTCCACTGCCATTGGGATTGTTCCTGCAACTCTTCACCAACAGATGACTCTATTGTCTCCAAGGTGATGAGGCACCAGAGCTGTGGCCCTTAGGGGCATAGACTTATCTCACCCTCTCCAGGACATTCTCACACTACAACCTGCATCTCCACCTATACCCCTGACACTCGTCAAAACTTGTCCTACCTTCACCAACTCTTTTCATCCCAACAGCCAAAGCGTTGTTTATTTTGTTAAGACCCACCTACAGCCTACTCCTGAGGATTAATTTTCCTTAAAAATCTATCACTGCTTCTTGCAAAATCTTGCCATGATGTCAGATCCCAACTGAAGGTATCGTAGCATCCCATTTCCTACCCTCAGGCTAGAGGTTCCCTTCCTGGAACTGACTGGAACTAGACTTTACCCACATGCCTGCTGTGAAACGTGTCAAGTACCTCTGGTTTTGGTGGACACCTTCTCAGGCTGGGTAGAGGCTTTTTCCCCAACTAACAAAAGGGCCCAGACAGTCTCTGATCTCCTCAGAGAGATCATTCCCCCGTTTCGGTGTCCCAGCTTCCCTTCAGTCAGACAATGGGCCTGAATTTACTTCCCAGGTTTCTCAAATTCTATCAAGGCTCTAGACATCCCCTGGCATTTTCATATTCCTTACCATCCTCAATCTTCAGGCAAGGTAGAGAGGACTAACCGCTCTCTGAAGACCACCCTTGTTAAGTTGTCACAGGAACTTCACCTTGACTGGGTAAAACTCCTACCTTTAGCTCTTTTCAGCTATAGCTCTTCCCAAGCAGCCTTCCTTATCTCACCCTTTGAACTCATGTATGGACGTCCAGTTCTAACTCCTGGTCTTTCACCTAAATGCTCTCCCCTCCCAGACCATCTGCTGACCCCATTACTTTGCCATCTCCGTTCTCTCTTGTGGAACTTTGCTGACCACCATCTACCTTGACCACACACTGTCTCCTGTCCACTGCCTGTAAACATTGGAGGACCAAGTGCTTCTCTCCCCTCCAGATCATCGGCCCTCACCTCTCTCTCCCAAATGGCAGGGTCCTTTTAAGGTAATCCTCATGACCCCTACAGCTGCTAAACTTGAAGGACTACCTCATTGGGTCCACTTGTCTCACCTCAAGCCTTTCATCCCTTCATCTAAAATTGACTCCTCTTCATACACATCAACTCTAACAGAACCGTGCTCTCTTAAGCTCCAGAGAACATCGAAATCATCCACCTTGTCCTCAATCTCAGAAGATGAGACCCCACCCAGCAGCTGAGCTCGACCTCACTGGACTAGACACGTGTTTCTATCCAGGTCAGCCTTTGCATCTAGGTGTACGAGGTTCAAGATACACTCACAAATAACAAACAGTCTCTCCAAACAGGACCAGGGAACGACTCCATAGCCGGATGCCAAGAACCAATCCGGATTGCCACCATCCCTAGACCTGTTATCCCATTTAAATATTATGTTCTCTATACTTGCTTTCTTTTTGCCCAGACAGAAGAGTACTGGTCTTCTCAGATACATATGCTAGGTCCATGGACCAACCACTTCTACCAACACTGCAAGACACTCGCTTCTACATTCAAGGCCCACAAGATTCCAGCTGTGGTGCTTCAGAACTGACAGGTACCAGGAGTCCTGACAGCTAAAGAAGATGGTCTTCGCCAGTTCTCCCAGGAAAAGTGCCACTTTGAGAATGTGAGACACCACTTGGGCCATCCTCCTGATATTATTTTTAACCAATTTATTTAATCAGTTCCTGTTACAGGATTATCAGCTGCTGTCCACACATCTATGGAGCAGGCCCTGATGGTGAAAGTCAGCTACTCCCTTCAGCAGACTACACCCCTACACAGCAGGAAGCAGTTTAAGAGAGACACGACGCCCCAACTCCTCTTTCACCATCAGCTCCCCCTTCTCCCCCCTTTTTTTCCTTTCTTTTTATAATAATAAGAAGCATCAAGCCTGAACTCTGAGTGACATCATATTCAGGTGACTACTCAGGTGACCTGCGACCTCTACCTCATTACCAAGACAACTGCCAAACCTTCCCATAATTCACCTGACTACGTCACATGGTACCTGTGGACGAATACGTCACAGGCGATATAAATATTCAGGGCAAGCGACAGCTCTCTCTCTCTAGCTCTCTCTCTCTCTCTCTCTCTCTCTCTCTCTCTCTCTCTCTCTCTCTGTCTCCCTCGCCATCTTTCTCCCCACTTCTTCTCCCACCCTCTATCCTAATAAACCCACTTTCTCCCGTGGAATCAGCTAGTCTGGTGTGGACTGCTTTAAGCCGCGCGCCGCCAGAACCCTTTAATAGTGGTTTGAATATGTTTGGCCCAGGAGTGGCACTATTTGGAGGTACAGCCTTAGAGTAGGTGTGTTACTGTGGGCATGGGCTTTAAGACCCTCCTCCTACCTGCCTGGAAGCTAGTCTTTTCCTGTTTGCCTTTGGAAGAAGATGTAGAACTCTCAGCTTCTACTGCACCATGCCTGCCTGGATACTGCTATGCTCCTGCCTTGATGATAATGGACTGAATCTCTGAACATGTAAGCCAGCCCCAATAAAATGCTGTCTTATAAGACTTGCCTTGGTCAGGGTGTCTGTTCACAGCAGTAAAACCCTAACTAAAACATGGGAAGAGAGAATCTCAGTTAAAAGAATGCCTTCATCAGAATGGACTGTAGACAAATCTGTGAGCATTGTCTTGAGTAATGATTGATATAGAAGGGTCCAGCCCTCTATGAGAGGTATAACCTCTGGGCAGGTAGTTAGTTCGTAGTGGTATAAGAAAGCAAGCTGAGCTCAGATGCAGGCCATACCTGTCTGAAGAACAGGTAAGCTGCCTGTCTGCATGTGGAACTCTCCCACTCCCTCAGTTCCATTCCCAAAGACTCACTGTCACCCCTTCTTGCCACAAGGCCTGCCCCCACTACTGTCCTCTTGCCCTCAACTCACACAGACATTCCCTGATAAAGTGAAGGGCACAAAAAGTCAGTAAATGATGCCTAGTGATATTCTGCTATTCTTATAGATCGGAGCCTATTATAATAATTATCACAGAGGCTTTCATTCAGCAACTGATGGAAGCAGATGTAGAGACCATAGCTAAACTTTAGGTGAGATCAGGGAACCCACCAGGAAGATGGGGAAGGATGGTAGGAGCCATAGGGGTTAAGGAAGCCACAAGAACATGATCCATAGAATCAACCAAGCAGGGCTCATAGAGACTGAAGCAACAAATATAGACCCTATATAGGTCTGAGCTAGGTCCTCTGCAAATATATTATTGTTCTGTAGCTTGGTGTTCTTGTGGGACTCCATCAGTGGCAGTGGGGATTGACTTTGATTCTTTAGCCTGCTCTTGGGACCGTTTTCCTCCTCCTGTGTTTCCTTGCCTCATACATCCTTGATGAGTGTTTGCATCTAGTCCTATTGTATATTGTTACGCTGGGTTCAATTGCTATCCCTGAGAGACCTGCTCTTTCTGAAGGGAAACAGAGGAGGCATGGATCTAGGAGAAAGGGGAGGTGTTGATGGTGTGGTGTCAGGGGGAGGTGCTGGGAGGAGTAGAGGGTGGAGAAAATGCAGTCAGCATGTAATGCATGAGGGAAAGAAAGAAGGAAGGGAAGGAGGGAGGGAGGGAAAAAGGAAGGAAGGAAGGAAGGAAGGAAGGAAGGAAGAAGGAAGGAAGGAAGGAAGGAAGGAAGGAAGGTGGGTGTACAAGCCAGGAGGAGCAGGCAAGTATCATTCCTCCACAGCCTCTGCTTCAGTTCCTGCCTTGGGTTTCTGCCCTGACTTTTCTTCATGATAGTAAGTTGTAAGAACAAAATAAACGGTTTCCTTCCCAAGCCACTCTCATCCTTTTGGTCACTGTGTTTATCACAGCAACAGAAAAAGCAAAATAGGACAGGGAGTGAGAAGATACCTGAAAAGTATAGGGGAAAAGACTCATGGAAACGAAGCCAAGCTGAATACAGCTCCATGTGCATGGTTTACTAGTACTGGATGAGAAGCAAAAGATACCTCCAAAAAGTAAGCTAGGCAATCCTGGTGAGTGAGAAGGAATGTTCTACTTCTAGGATAATCCTGAAAACCTCACAAGTCTTTAACACCAAAGGTTTTGATGAGAAAGTTGACTCCTCCAGTAGACAAGGCAGCAGTGGAGAAGAATCCCATATGCCACACTAAGGGCAGGAGTCAGCCACTCTCACAATAAAGAATTCATTGTTTAAAACTGAGCTACCTCAGGGCCTGAGAAAAGGAAACAACCATAAGTCAGGGAGCTTAGATTTCATCGCCACAGCCCTGGGATGACAGATTGCCCTGGGAAGCAGTTGTTGGGAGAAGATGTGCTACAACCAGACACTAGCAATCAGAGCAGTGAACCTGAGATGAGGCCCAGCTCAGGCTGTAAAGTTCACAAAGAAAGGAAAAAACCAACCGTCAGCTGCTGTGAACAGATCTCATCAACTGGGAATGACACTGGTGTTTGATAGCTCTAGGCCTAAGCTCAGCAGGTGAATCCATCTCTGGAGCCACCACCTATCAGTCATGCCCTGCTATAGAGGTCAAAAACTGTGAAGCTCCAGTGGTTCACTTGATACACTAACCTGCATCCCTCTAGGAGAGTAACTAATACACATATCTTGAACGTACAAAAACAGGCCCTCTGTACAAATTGCAATGCTATGGTTGCTTCTCATATGTAATTGGGAGATACTACCTAACTATATAATGAGCCACCACAGAGGGTACAAGCTGAGTATTTATTGTGGGTCAGGTAAAAACCTGTCAGGCACACAGATTGCAAAGGTAAATGTGGACAGCAAAGCCCAGTGATGGGAATAAGGACAACTACTAAAATGAAAGCAGATCTTGCACACAGCAGACTCCTGTCCAATTACAGCTCAAAGCAGCATAAATCATGGAAAAGACAAGAGTGTGCCCGTGCAAGAGCTTCCCCCACCTAATGCATATAACCAGTAGCATCCAATTAAGAGGAGCCTAGAAAATGGTGTTCTGACACTTAAATGCTATTTTTCCATATGCTTCTCATTTTCTAAGGCCCCATTCTTAATGATTTCCCATTAAAATCACCATTTTGAAGTAAAAAGTCTGTATTTCTACTACATATTGTGTATTTAGATACCGCATAACTATTTCTTTAAACATATAAAATATGTAAGTGACTTCAAAAATATTTTATGATAGATGAAGAAAAAATACATACATAGCTTTTCCATTAAGTTTATATCATGCAAAATTCAGAAACTTTTGTAGGCCAATTACCTGTTCTGGTCTCACTAGCTGCTTTTTGGGTTCCTCTTCTTTGGCTAGATGCACATTTATAGATGCATATATCAGACCTGCAGGCATGGTTGTTAACTTTCCCATCTGAAAAAGACATATCAAAAAGACCACTGTAAATGAAAAAATTCTGTTTCCAATTCCTGATAAGTATTGTGGGGATTTTGGGAAACATATTAAATATTCAACTATTTCAAATTTTATACATTTACATAAAGCCCTTGTGTTGCCCCAACTACTGTAGAGTGCAAAGACCTCATGGTCTTCTTCAAAGACTGATTTTAAATGAATACATATGAACTCTTATCTTTATTACAGTCTCCTAAAAGTGAGAACATCACTTGCCTTGTGTGTACAAAGCCCTGGAGTCTATTTCCATTCTACATAAACTTAATGCAGTAGGTAGCACATGCTTGTAATACTAGCACTCAGAAGTTAGAGAAGAAAAATCCAGAGCTCAAGGTGATTCTTGGTTATATAACAAGTTCGAGGTCAGCATGGGCAACATAAAACAAACACTCACCACCCCCCGCTCGCTCTCTCTCTCTCTCTCTCTCTCTCTCTCACACACACACACACACACACACACACACACACACACACACACACACAAACTGAGAGGGCAGTGAGATGGTTCAATAGCTCAATAGCTTAAAGTATGTTCAAGTCTAATGACCTGAATTTAATTCCTGCTACTAAAGCCAAATGCAGCAGCACACACCTGAAATTCAGCCTGTGGAGAAATGGAAGGTGGAGACAGGAACATTTGCTAAAAGCTCTTAGGCCAGTTAACTCAGTATGCCATGCCTCAGAAACAAGAGAAACCCTGGTGGAAAAGGAGAAGGAGCATACCAACTCCCACCAGTTGTCATCCTCTGACCTCCACAATTATACCATGATATGTGCATGCCACAGCACACAAATGCCTACACTAACACACACATATCACATAAGCACACAAACAATTGAAAAGAAAAGGGCAAGTGACATGGCTCAGCTAGTAAGCATGCCTGCCACCAATCCCCAGGACCGAGACAGTAAAAGAACCACTTCCTACAGGTTGTCCTCTGACTTCCACATGAACACAGTGACACATGTAAACTCTGACATATTCAAAAGAAAGAAAGAAAATGTAACTTAAAAACATGGAAGATTTTGGGCTACCTTGTTAATATTATACTTTCTAGAATCTTGTACTTTCTTGCAAATTTCATATGACTATAAATGTGAGCAAAGTGTACAAAACTAGAAAGAGAACAAGAAAGGTAAAAACAGACACCAGGAAGGCCAAGGGTGGGCAAAGTCACATATGTGACTTAGGAAACGAAACTGTATACAGGGAAAGATTGGAAGTCAGGGCAGAGGGGTGGAAGAAATGAAAGGAACAGAAAATCTACTAAAACACAGAGGAATTTAAGTATATTATAAAATTTTATAAGGGAAGGATGCCATTAATCAAATAGCATTAAAATTAAGAAGAGGTACTCTGGCTTTCACAAGAGTGAAAGAACTTAAGTTAAAACTATTTGTATCTGCAAAATAACAATTATTATCAGGGGAAAATTATAAATGATTTTTTAAAAGCTAATGAGAATGAAAACCAGTTTTTCCCAAAAGATAACTGGCCTTAGGAAGAGCATTCTGTAACATAAACATTATAAATAGCAAAGATAAATAGCACTTAATTCTCTCATTCTGGTACAACTCATCCCTTGCCAGAATTTTTATAATGAAAATAATTGATTCTTGTTCTTTGTGATTGTTCTGTTTTATAATGTAGCTAGAAACCATTGCTTCTAGGGAAAATTCAGGGTTAGCTTCCCATGATTCCCTGGTTTTATTTTCATCAATATATAACCTTGTTTCACATTCATTTCTAACTCAAGGCATTTTATTAATATATTTTATCGACTCATTAACACTGCCCTCATGGCCAACAGCATTGTACTTGGATAAAGCTAATAAACATACGTGGAGGAGGAAGCAGAAAAAGAGGAAGGATGAGGAAGAGGCAAACATTATCAAGCAGACACTGTAATAAAAATGTACTGGAGTTAAAAGGTGTGATCTGCAGTCTCAGTCTCAGTTTAATAATAGGAGAGACAGTATGTAGTACAATAGTTTATGCCAATGAGCATTATAATATATGTATACACAAGTGACAGGAATCACCAACCTAGACCGGGTCCTTATCATCTACTTGGTAAAGTAGCACACAGAAGACAGACTTTAGAGTCAAATTTAAATGTAAATTATTCATAATGTGGCTCTGGGAAAGTGAACCCTCGTGTCAATGTCCATATGTCTAATGTCACCTATCACAAAGGAACTAACACAGAGAAAAGGTTCAGTATATATTATCTGTTGCCATAATCACCGTCATCATCATCATTGCTGTCATCCTTAGTCTCCTAGCCCATGGCCATGACTCTATAGTCTCATCTAATTCCAGCCAAGTGTAATTGCCTCTGTCAAGTCAAGATAATTTTATTGTCAATCAGATCACTATCCTGCTTCCTCTTTCTTAACACACTGCTTAAAACCATTTTTTACCTTTCATGTTCCCTCTAATCTGTTTCCAATCTATACAGGTAGTCTCCTTTCTCCCTAGCTCTTAACCTAAGCTTTTTATTTCATGTGTCACTGCTATGACCATTTACTCTCCAAGTAGACTAATAATTCCTTGGAGAGTGATGACAGCTTTAGCTAGATAGCTATGAAAATTCAAGTAGAAAAGATGTGGGCACAAGTAGGAAATCTGTGAGTTAATTGTTTATCATCTACTTTTGAATGCTTCACAGCCTTTTGGCTAAAATCAAGTGTATCTTTCACTTCTGAAGAATTTTGCTCATGAAATCCACCGTGACATTTTAAAATGTCAGATCTAATAGCAGCAGCAAATGCTGTGGGCAGGTTAGAATACTTTCAGTGTTGGAGAAAACTGAAGCTGGCCTGCATTATAATCCGTCCTCATAGAATTACAACCGCAATATTTAGCCTTTTGATCAATACAATTCAGAAAAGTGATTGTGCCTTCCCTCCTTGTGCAAAGAAAGAGAAATCATATTTTAGACACCTAAGGTAACATGTCTCACTAACTGCTGGTACCTTAGAATATAGTTATGCAACAAGTACCTCATGCAAACAGCCAGCTGGACCTTCAAATTGAGATTTGTAAAATTCAATTGTGCTTGCAATATTGCAGGTATAAAATGCTTTTAAATATTTGGCTCAGGAACTTAGTGAGTCTATTTCCAGTACCTAATGAGCTTTGACAAGTTGAGATTAGTCATCAAAATACAGGACAGCCATTAGCAGCTTAATAGAATTTTGTACTTTACAGTGCCCTGGGGCTGGTTCACTTGTGAAGGTCTAAAAGGCAAAGGTAAAAATGGTATCATTGAAGGAACATACTGCTGTGAAATAGAAAAATTGTCTTCTAGCCTCAGTTTAGCTACTAATTTGCCATGAGACCTTTTGTGTCTCAGATTCCCCACTTTTGAAAGGAGGCTGCACTACAAAACATCCAGTTTCTTCTAATTATGACAATACATGATGGTAAATGACAGTGATAATATTCAAGTATATAATTTTGCAGCAAATAAGCTATAGCCACCCTTTTCCTCAAAAAAATAGAAGTCACCAGAATGTAATTACATTTAGTGATGTTGTATTAATTATATCATAAATTTTACTCAAACAAACATTGTGAACATGGAAGCTACAGGGTAATTTTAATAATTTAGGAATAAAGGTTACTATTAAAAGAAGTGCCCTGGGAGCAGGGGTGGGGTGGGGGGAAACACAAAAAGACTCAGAGAGGGAGAATACATAGGACAGCAGGAAAAGAAGAGGGAATGGCGCCAGGCAGTGGTGGCGCACGCCTTTATTCCCAGCACTTGGGACAGGCAGATTTCTGAGTTCAAGGCCCACCTGGTCTACAAAGTGAGTTCCAGGACAGCCAGGAGGCTATACAGAGAAATCCTGTCTCGAAAAACAAAAAAAGATGAAGGGGGAATGGGAAAAATGGGAGATGTTTCAACTATAACACTATAACACACTTTATTTTAAAAGGCACTGTAATGCTTAATACTTGTATGCTAATTTAAAATTTAAATTTAGGACTGAGAGATGGCCTAGGGGTTAAGAGCATTGGCTGCTCTTCCTGAGGTCCCAGGTTCAATTCCCAGCACTGACATGGCAGTTCACAACCACCTGTAATTCTACTTCCATGTTTTCTATTGGCCTCTGTGGGCACCAGACACATAAGTAGTGTACATACATACACACAAGCACAATACCCATATATAAAAAATAAAGAACATTAATATTAAATACACATACCAATTAAGAACTATTCCCCCCAACTTAATTAGAAAACTTCATTCTGAAGTCCTATTTTCTTTTAAAATTACACATTTATTTTGTGTGTGTTGTGGAAATGGGTACATGACATGCATATATGTGAAGGTCAGAGGATAACTTGTGGCAGACAGACAGTTCTCTCCTACCATGTAAGCCCTGGGGGTTGAACTTATACCTGCAGGTATGAAAAGGCAAGTGCTTGGACCCAGTGCTGGACCTTCTATTTTCTGTTTTGATAAGGATAGTAGAGATTGTATGGCAAGAAAAGAAGCAATGTAAGTATTACTAAACTTGATGAATACAATAGAAATACTCATCATGATTTGATCAGCATCTTAAAAGTTTTGAAGCATTCAGACCTAGAAGTAGCAATAGCTACTACCCACAGCATAACTATTTTAGTTCCAGAACTGTGCCTAAGCAAGTATGAGAAAAATTGTTATTCATATCATATATGTAAAAAAGGTCTCTAGAGAAGATACTTAGGGCCTTGGTCACATGTGCTATTTATATTATAATCAGTTAAAATTAAAATTATTTTAAAAACCAGCTCCTCCATCCCACTGAGCATCATTTTAAGATCACAGTAGATTAAAATATGTCTCTGGTGCTATTCTACTGGGTACCATAGCTTTAGCTAGTTTCTGTTATTGAAAACAATTTTATTAAACAGTGCAGCTTTAGAGCTGCAAAATTTAATAACTTGTGATTCTCTCAAAAAGAGATTAAACTATTCTCATATCAATTTTAACTCTATATCCATCCATCCATTCAGAACATGTGTGTGCATATATATGTATACATAATACATACATTATGTATGTATATTATATATAATATATATATATATATATATACACACACACACACACATATATATTATGTACACAAACACGTGCACACACACACACATTGAACGAGCCAATAGAGCTAGTCATGGTCACTGTAAAGAAATACAATGGTTGTTATTCTTCTAAAAAGGATAAAGGTAATATTAAAGATGAGATATTTTATCCTTACAAGGGCTTTCCTGAAAGATGATATATATTTCAAAAACTGGTGATCTCAACAAAAGCATATATTTTATTTACATTTTCCCAGATTTAAACAAAACTTGGATGCTGTTCTGGGCTATAAACATAAAAACAAACTGTCTCCTCCTCCCTCAGTGCCCATCTCTGAGGAAACATACCATCCATTATTTTCTCAGCTTTGTGTCTCCTTTAGTGCTTTCCTTCAGGATTCTTCTGACTGAACTCTGCATCACTGCCCCACAAAATATCATTCTGAGCACAGATCACTCTTTGTTTTTATTTTAATTTGGGAGAAAGAGAGAGAAGAGTAGTGCGAGTGCCACACTGTGACCAGGGCACAAGTCTGCAGTCTGTTCTCTCCTTCTACCTCCGTGGGTTCTGGGATGAAACTCAGGTCAGCAGACTTGCTCTACAAGATCTTTTACCAGATAACTCAATCAACAGACCCCAGAACTGCTAGATACAGCCTCACAGTGAAGCTTTCCATAGCCCTTTAATTAGATTTGGTTTTGCATGCTACTTTGAACCTCATCATTTTCATCTTACATTGAAGCAAATAAATCTTAGAGACTTTATTGACAATTTATCAAGGACATGTTTCAGCATAAATTAATGAAAGCAAATCATTAATTTTTTATACAGATGTAAGAACCAAAATCTAAAATATAAAGCAATTATATCATTTTTATCCAGATTTTGACATTTAACAATGTGTCATTTTCTATGGTAATTATTCACTACTACCTAGCATGATCTAAAGCATTTTTTCAAAGATATATGAATACCAATTTTGTGTTTCTAGCCTAACAATGTTACGGGGACACATAATCAATTACAATCCCAATCATCTAAAATAAGGAAGGAGAAAATGTGATTCCTCAAAAAAATATTTTCCTTTTCTGATATGAAACTTGACCAATACATTGTTGGATTTTTAGAAAAAAATCAAATAGGATGATTACAAAGGAGATTCATTTTCTTGTTCAGACACCTTGGAAAATGTCTTCTTTATAAATAACATTTAACTGAAGCATTAAGGAACAGTAACAACAAATAGTGACACAGAACACATGTGTGAAAGTAACATATTTGGATGACAGCAGCTATCTAGAACTTTTAGGCATTAGAGAAATCCTAAAACCATGAGAAGGAGAAAGGAAACAGGACTACCTTATTTAAAATATGTTGGACAAAAAGGTTTCTCTGAACATCCAAAAACTAACTGAAAGTGTCAAAGGGGTCAGGCAAAGGTATTCCAGTTGCTATCTTTATAAAAAGCTACATTAAATAATATATTAGTCAAGAAGTGAAAGAAATAACAAGAAATAGAAGAGCAGACACAGAGCAAATAAATGACGGTCATGGAGACACACAGCAGTGAGAACATTTTTAAAAAGCACTGCAGTGAGTTAAAATTGGATATGAAATGGCTCTGCTCTCTGGTAGAAATATGGTATTGGGCCATACCTTACTACGACGCCTCTAGGCACATAAAGGTTCTCTGAAGGCACTATGTTCTGTATTTGAGGAACACTTAGCATGTTACAGGAAGTTTGCATACACTTAGTTTGTAAATCTTCATGATAATTTAGTTAGTATCACTTAAATTGCTGCTAGCAAAAGGTTTGGAATTTGAAGTTAAACTGATTTAACCACAACAACCGAAGCTTACTCTCTATTATACTTGAAACTACAGAAATATTCAGTTTTATAACTCATTGATTCAGTGGCTTATCAAGAACTCAGATTCTGGGATACGAACTTTGGTGAGTTCTCTGGATCTCTTTGTTCCCAATGTGGCCACATTGAATAAATCTCCCTTTCTGCTTTCTACCATTAGTGTGACTCTTGTAGTTTATTGAGGACAGGTAACTAAACCTGGAGACAGGATATGACTTCCCAAGTTCAATAACAAAGCAAAAACTCAAGTGGAACTACCGCACGTTTTGGGGGTGTCTGCCACTCTAGTAGAGAGGAAAGATGGAAATGCCCAGCAGTTGCTGGAGTCATTTTACTTCAGGAACATTTTTCTGTATTTTACTTCAGGAACATTTTCCTGTCTTTTACTTCAGCCAGCACCAGCTGCTTTTTACCTCCACTTGGTGCAGCAGGAAACCATGTTTGGGCTGGAGCCATGGAGCAGTGTTTAAAGTTAAGTCCTGCTCTTCTTCCAAGGGACTAGAGTTAAGTTCATAGCACCCACATCAGACAGCTCAAAATGGCCTATATTTTTAGCTCCAAGGAATCTGGTGCTGCCTTCTAGTTTTCACAGACAACCTGCATATGCATGCTATATATAAACACATATACATATTTTTTAATCCCTGACAATTTAAAACTTTGATAATGTTGGATATTTGTATTTATTTTTAAAATTTAATCTCTAATACAGATTTATAACAAGGCTAAAAAATATACAAAATAAAAAACTGATATCTCACTGCAATTATAAAATCCACACTTTGAGAACTAATAAAATTCATATATTTAAAAATTATTAATGCTTTAATACAAAGGTACCAATATGAAACTAGAATCTAATTCTTGTGTCTAAATCAACAAAAAGTTGCTAAACAGACTGTTTTGCTCTTTGTGATGAACTTAACGCAAGATTTAATGTTTTGTTAAGATTGTTTTATGATTTCTACTGTTTGTCTTTCCAGCTTGTGACTACTTAGAAAAGTGTCTTAGAAAGTCAACGGTCATTTCAGGATCAATTTGTGTCTTTTAAAATGACTAATTTGTAAGCAACTAATTTAAATTGACTCTACTACAATTGATGCCTAATGTTATCTGTGACTAGAAACACATATAATGTACACCTAAGCTTTATATTATATAAAATATTCAAAGTTCAAAGCATGTAAGGTTCATACATGCAAAATAACCAACAAGTGTTATTGCTCAGCACAGTGCCTTCTAAACAGCCCAGTAAGGGAGGAAAGACAGCCAGTCAGAGACATTCTGAGCAATGGGCCTTGCAGGCCAGAACATGCACAGCTTTTCCCTGGCCATGAGCCAGACATTATCCTGGATAAGAATGAGAGGCAACACATACAGATTATGGATTATGGAGGATTAACAAGGATATTCTTCCCAACCCTTCCTTTCATCCCGAATGACTCCCTGACTAGATAACATAACCCTAAAATGTGTCCTCCACACACCCTGCATTTTTGAACTTAGAAAAACATCTTTTCTTTATCTCCAATATCTAATAACTAATAAAGCTTATATTTATCTTGGTCACTGGCACATACAGCAACAAGCATGATGTATGTATTTAATAAACATGAATAAATTACTTGATTGGTAGGTGAATGCACTGTTCCAAACACCAAAAAATGTCTTCCATCCACATAGCTACACTTGTGTTCTTTCAAAGAAACAATCTATACAAACGCTGGAATGTTTTCTTGCTGAATTGGACCTTGCTAACACTTTTGTCTTCAGTCCTTTTACTTGCTGATTCTTGAAACCAACTGGCATCTCTTTAAAATAGATAATGATGGGCCTTCAGAGATCCTCCCACTCTGGATAGATACAATGGTTCCCTTATGTGTATGGTATAATGCTGACCTCTTAGTATCTTACAAACTTAAAAAGATATCAAAATAGCCATCTGGACAATCTTGCTAATTAAAACACTGGACCACCAACCAGGCAGCATGCACCAGCTGATATGAGGCCCCCAACACATATACAGCAGAGGACTGTCAAGTCTGGGTTCAGTCAGAGAAGATGCACCTAACCTTCGAGAGACTGGAGGTCCCAGGGAGTTTAGAAGTTTGGTGGGGTGGTGGTGGTGGGGGTGGGGACATCCTCATCTCGTAGAGACAGAGGGTCAGGGAGGAGGTATGGGACGTGGAACAGTCGTAGGTAGAATGGGAGGGGAATAAAATCTGGAGTTATAAATAAATAAATAAATAAATAAATAAATAAATAAATAAATAAAATAAGTGATAAGAAGATTAAATAAAATAAAAAACATGGAAAAATTATATATACACTCTGATAATTGGTATTTTGCTACTGTATATGAAGATACACTTGTATATAACCTATGTATAATAACTAGCACTGTTTCCTAAATTTGGAAGAGATTTTGCTTAATTGTCAATGCTATATACTTATTCTAGTAAACTAAAGATTCTATATTTTGGTTTAGAAATAGCTTCCATATAGTATTTCTGCATAATTATGCTAATTATCACTGACTGTTTTAAATGTATAGATGCCTCAAACTATGTAAACCTTATAAAGATTAACCTGTATTGGATATTTGTAAATCTATTTACAAATAATTTTCAAAATTGTTTTACTCTTGATGGTGGTGTTTTCGTAAAGCCTTATAGTTAATTAGGGATGTTTACTAGATAGTTGTTTTTCTGGAAAGCCATATTAAACTACTAACATTCTACAGAAGTACAGCTATGATAAATGACCCTGAACAGTTTTGAAATGCTAGGACATTACACTTTATCGCAAGATAAGGAGAATGAACTTCAGGTATGCCAGAAAGTAGAGCCGCCTCCTCTACTTCAGGTACTGAAAACTGAGCCGAAAGGGTTATTGGCACTAATTCTTTGACATCTGTCACTTACAACTGATGTGGTTGGCATCAATTCATACAAACCAGAACAATTTTTTCTCTGACTTCATGGGGCAATGGAGAATAAACCACCAGAAGGATAATCAGTACAGTTTTCTGAGAATATTACTCAGAGACAAAAGGAAAGCTGTAAAGTCACACTGTTCTGGTTGTGGCAGCACTTATTTTCCCATAATCCTACCATTTAGGAAACTGAAACTGGAGGACCTTAAGTTTGAGGCCAGCCTAAGTTTCATGATGATATCCTATCTTAAATGAGCAAAATGAAGTTGCTCTGTCAGCCTTCTAAGAGTAACTAACAGCCAAAAGGTTATTTAAAAATGATTTTCATGTACTGCTACCTCCTGACACAAGGTGTGTTTTAAAGCTGGTCCTAACTTGCATTCTTTTATTACACTTGTTCTAAAGAGACAAATTCCAAGATGTTAAAACTGAGAGTGAGGAACTGCAACTGGCATGGCAGAAAATGAAGATATTCTAGAGACACTCGTGTTTCTCAATCTGACTTTCAGAAACGTGAAGCAATGAACTCCAAAGAAATGGAAATTTCCCAAGAATCTCATGGTAGAAGGAATAAGCCCCAGTTAGAGGGAGAATTTGTATCTTGGAAAATAATTCCAAACTTTGTTGGACTACCTTAAATGATGACACAGAAGCTGAGGCAAGGATAGGTCAATGGTGAACAGGACCACACCTTCTCTGGAATTGCTTAGATGTGCAAATCCTTGACCTTCTATTTAAACTTTAATCTAACTTCAGGCCAATACAAAACTTGAGGTTTCTGAGGATGAACATGTAGGGTTTCCCTGGATTTATTTGTCCCTCTTCTTCATGTAACCACATTGAATAAATCCTTTTTCTGTTTTCCACTATTAGAGAAAGTACAAGAGAGCACAAGAGAGCTTAAATTCTTGCATCTCTCTGCTTTGCATCTCTACATTTAAATGCCATTTAGAATGTGCACAAAGCTGGTATTTTCTTGAGATCTAAATATTAGAGGGCATTAAAAACAAGTAGTGCTGTGTTACACATCTTAGGATGAACGTGCTTACGAAACAGTAACTGTGCTCTAATAAAATACATTGTGAGGGAAGAGTGGTAGATGATTAACATTTTTGAATGCCAACTGTGCATAATAAATTATGTTAATAATGCAGAAAGTATACATACTATTCTGAAAGGCTCAGATAAGTAAATATATATAAGCACTCTGTAAGATCCTTTAAGGACTAAAAAAATCACTGGGGAAAAGGCTGTCTTTTTTTTTTTTTCATTAATTTATTTACTCACTTTACATCCCAATCACAGCCCCCCTCCTTCTCTCCTCCCAGTCCTACCCTAACAATCCCCTCTCTTTCTTTACCCCTTCCTCTTCTCAAAGAAGGGGAAGTGCCCCATGGATACCAACTCAGAAAAGGCTGTCTTTTATTCACTAAGCACATCACTCAGCCAGCCTGTAAAGCCAAGACGTTGTATACATTCATTTCACATTTATGGAGGAAAAAGCAAACAACATCAAAACACTTTTCAAGATAGCAATTTCTAAGGTTCTTTCTGAGCTCAATTATCCATTCGAGTCTACTTCATTTAAATATTCTAACAGCCACAACATAGTTCAATTAGCAAAACTGAAAAACAGAAGAGAGTGAATGATGAAGAATGGATTTAACTCCCTAGCCTAAGATGGATGGGAATTACATGGTACATGTGAGATGTAATTTGCATAAAAATTAAAGCTCTAGCACTTAAGGCCAATCATAAGATAACCAGAACAAACAGCCCAGCTTAATGTGGCTGTATAATTCAATAATAGGACCAGAATTATAACATATTTTAAACACTGAATATTTTAATTAAAATATTACATAAAAGTACTAAATTATTTTGGAATTTCTAAACATTTTTATGACTGCAAATGATGGTGCAGTAATTACTGAGTGGCACTTGAAATTTTATCTTAGATAAATAAAAATCCAAGAAGTACAAAAGTAAAAATAACAGCATACATATTTGATATACTTGGAATCCTTCAGAAATGGCACAAGATTGGCATAACTCAACTTTATTCAGTTTATTGTTATCAAGGTCAGACAAATACTATATATACTGTCAAGACCAGCAATTTTATTTTAAAATCCTGAAGGCCATATTTCACACATATATATAAGTGTATGTATATTATTATGCAGGAAAAAGTAAGCTCTGTACAGCTCACAGAGATTTAGCAAATGAACACTAAAAGCATTCCAGTTGTCTGAATAGAAACATTCAAAGAGATGACTTTCAAGTTGTTTTCAGTTTAGGGTTCATATGTTACAAAAGTTCAAAACAAATAAACGGTATAAGATTGCTAAATTAGTCTTTCTAAATTACCACTTCTTTCTCCTATCTCAACAACTATATTCATCTCTGCCCATATACCCTTTGACTCTAGCTATATGAATCTTTCCAGACCTCAAAGATGTAAAGCATATTCTTCTTTCAGTACATAGACTCCCTTGTTCTTCCCTACAAGAATGACCTCCCAAATCCTACAGCTACTCAACAGAAAATAGATTAGATGCATTTAAAAAGAATAATATAACATTATATTTGTAAGTACCAGATTATTGCTTCACACAAATAAGAGATGTTTTCAGTGAGCTAGTGGAATATGAACTAGTCTATCAGAGCAGGATAGAGTTTAGTAAGTGTATTAAAATGGTGCTTTTGCAGTACCTGCTAGTGCCAACTGACAATGACTATTTACTAAAGAGAGAATTCACCTTTGCATATCACATGAAAAAGTTCTTGGTAAAATTAGTTATACTGTATCAAATACATACTTTAATAGACAGTATTTTCTATTCAGGCCAGTGTACTTTTAGCTACAATCACCAATAATATTTTCATTACTGAGTTTCCTAGGGAAAGTATACTTATAGTATACCTGCTTAAATATTGTTTAAATAGATCACATTTTGTGTAGGCCAAAAGAACAGTAGTGAAAAGAGACTGCTGTAATCACTCTAGAAGAAATGAAGATATTCTAAAGGGATGCCTCTCAATTTGAATATAAAGCTATTGAAATAAAAGATCTCAAAGAAATAGTAATTTCCCCAAGGAAATCTCATGCTTGGAGGAGAAAGAGGCATCAGTCAGGTGGGAAACTTGTCTCCTAGAAAAAGATTTCACACAGTTCTAACAACCTGCTGAAACCACCTTACATAAGACTGGAGCCCACCACAACCGGCGAAGATCAACAGAGTAAACCAACCTGAACCCTTGGAGCTCTCAAGGACTGAATCACCAACCGTGGAGCATACCTAATCTACACAGATCTACCTCCATGGGCTGAACCTAGGCCTCCCTGCACATATGTTGTAAATGTGCAGCTTGGTTTTCATGTAGGTCTCAAACATCTGGAGTGGGGGCTATCCCAAAACATGCAGCCTGTATATGGAGTACGGTCTTCAAAAAAAAAACAGTTGTTCAGTTATTCATGGAATATTATTTTTTTTATATCTCTTGTATTCAGTTTGCAACTACTTCAATGAGAATTTTTGTATGTATATTCATGAGGGATATTGGACTATAATTTATATATTTTTGTTGGGTCTACACTTGATTTCACTATTTCAATATTATTTGCTTTGTGAAGGAGCTTATTGTGGTTCTGAATTTTTTTAAACATAACTCAAAAAGTGTTGCTTGTTTCAAGGCCCTATAGAATTCTTGTATAAGTATATCTGACCCTTGGTATTTTGCTTGTTTGTTTATTTTCATTTTATTCTGTTTGAATGCTTTTTAATTTTTTTTGATTTGCTGAAAATAAAAATTAAAAAAAAAAAAAGACTGGAGCCCAGACAATAATGGGCAGGATCACATCTTGACTGAGCCTGCTTAAGTGCACATATCCCTGGCCCTATGTTTAAACATTACATCACTTCAGGATCCTGAAAAAGGACTTGGGGGAATAACTGGCTGGATTTGTCCCCCTTCTTAATATGGCTTGTGGATACATTGAATGAATCTCCTTTATCTACTTTCTAATTTTAATTTGCCTAATTTTTATGTTTCCATTTACTCTTTGGGAAATATATCACCACAAAGTTACATATAAACTCAGGATCACTAATTTGAGTAGAGAACAATGAGAGTTGTATTTCACTGACCTAGCTCAAGGAAAAGACAGACTACCCATCTCTTCTTAATTGCTACTGTTGTTCTTTATAATCAATTACTTCCTCCACCCTTTATTTTCCCACTGTCATTTGTTCCAAACTGTATTTTTTTAAATCTTTCTTTAAACCTCTATTTACTAGTTCTTTTTTCCCAATATCTGTCTTTTCAGTAGAGAAGGGGGAACTGTGACTACATATATCAGTAGTATTCATTCTGGGTGATTTCTTTACAGAGGTAGTGTGTACACTCCAGAAGGAAACAAATGTAGAGGCATACAGGACTGATGAAATAGCAGGGAGGAGGTGGAACAGAAGTTAACTTTAAAGATCAAGAGCTGTTCCAGAATAAATTAATGATTGTTAGATACAATATAAAATGGTAAGTGATTAGTCTTTCAAGCAAGGGACATGTAACAAACATATCAGGGTTTTAAGTATGAGAATGTATACCTCAAAATATAAGATCTCCAGAGTGTATCTTCTGGTCTAGCCATTCCTGTAGCTAAAATCCTTTCTAAAACTCATTACCAAGCAACCCCAAGCAGTGTACTTGTGACCTGCAGTAAAACAAAATGAGACAAATATAGTATCGTTCCCACAAAACTTGTTTTTAAATAACATCTTTGTGAAAAAGCTCTTCAGTAGACTGAGTTAATGATCATATCATTTTCATTGATCTATGTATGCTCGCTTGGGTCATAAAGAGGCTTAGCCTGTCTTTCCAATCCATGAAAACACATCGTACTTCCTTTGTCTGAAATCTGGACTACATCTCTATGTATGCTAGACTATTTTCCAGGGATAATAAAGTCTGTGATAATAACAAGTGCCACTTAACTCATCTTCAACTTTAACAGATACACTACTATTTTCTCTAGCTGAAACTGACAAGAAAAAAAAAGGTAGTAATGCTTCATCTTGGAGATACAGCCTAGAAGCTATTTCTTGACAGCAACATAAAAGTCTCAGACAAGAGTCCCCTGTTTTAGAGTAATCACCAGTGAGTCACTAACAGAGGACCTGTATATATCAGGGTGCTTATTTTCTTCTGGAAATAGTGGGTAAGTGAATTATCTCTAAAAGAATAAAATATCATTAAATCTACTAAGAAGAAAAAGGAAGTCTTTTAGTCACAGTATCATTTATTATACTAGAAAATGAAAAGCACATACTTTACTGAAAAAGGAAATCTCACACATACATAACACACACACACACACACACACACACACACACACACACACTTGTATTTTTCTGCAAAACTCAAACTCTTGGAAAAACTGTGGTAACTGAACAGCAACAAAAGACAACCCAAGTACAATAAACAACAAAAATATACTTGTACAATCTGGTCCTTGTTCATCAGCATTTCAAATAGTCAACTTCAAAGGGTTGAAATTAAAAATAAAAGCCTGTGGTGAAACATGGGAATATGCTCTGGCATGTGGGGGAAATGCTGTGTTCATTTTTATACTGAATGTGTTTTTCCAACAAGACCTAAGCAGCTGGAGTTAGGGTGTTTGTTGTGACTTTTGATGTGTGTATTTTACCTACTGGGCCAATGTACACGTAAGCTGTGGACTGAACCACTTCTGGGAGCCCAGAATATACAAATAACCCAACTTAACCCATTTAAAATATGACCTATGGAACTGAGCAGAGAGTTCTCAAAAGAAACACAGATAGCCAGAAAGTATTTTTAATTGTTAAGCACCTCTAGCCATCAGGAAAATGCAGATCTAAACCACTCCATGATTTCACTTCACTCTAGTCAGAGTGGCCATCATCCAGGGGTAACAGTAAATACTGCTGTGGATGTAAGGGGAAAGGACCCTTATACAGTACTGGTGTGAGTATAAACTACTTCAGCCTCTTTGAAAATTAGTCTGATGTTCCTCAGAAAATTACAAATAGTTCTACCACATGAGAAAAGCAAGTATCTATGAAGTGTTCAGCTCCAAAAAGGATATCTGCATCAAACCCAATGTTCCCTATGGCTCAAAAACTCCACAAAGGACTGCAAGGTGGGACTGTAAAAACCAGAAGACAACCAACCACTAGGAACCATCTTCTGGATGCATGTCATAATACTCATAAATTCAAAAATTCTGCTTGCCTACCTAAGATCTAGCCAGTCAAAATTCCAGCAAGGATCAGAGAGGGTATCTTCAGCCCTAAGGAGGAGCCATAGAGAGTTTATGACTGCAGGGAAGAGGAGAGTCAGCTTTCCTCAGTGGTCTAACCCCAAGTATGTAGCCCATACTCCAATGGATGACTCCACATCTATACCCACACTTAAATGAATGGCCCTTATTTCTATGGGTTAAAAAGAAATGGAGGAAGATGAGAGAACATGGAAGAGAAGGAGGAGGTTAGGAAAGTGACAATGACATTTCCTAGCACATGGCAGGGATGGATCAGGAGTAGGAAAGCTTTTCTTTTCTTTTTTCTCTACACAGTAGAGCTCCCTCTGTATACCAGGCAGGCCTTGAACTCAGTTATCTACCTACCTCTGCTTTCTGAGTGCTGGGATAAAAGGCATAAGACACCATGTGTGACTAGGGCAGCTTTTGTTAATTTATGATAACTATTTTATACTTGAAAGGGAATTTTCTACAAAAATATCTACATTCAAATTTCTAGCTTCCTGCTTGAAGGATAATGTGAGAAAGAGAATATATGAAAGCTGACAAGGGGTTTCCACAGAGGGACTTTTTCTTAGCAAAAGGAAAAGAGCAAAAGATTCATGTCTTAGCCAAATGTCACTGCTAGAGAAGCCTTCCATTTCCTTCTACAGCACAGTAGCCGAAGAACACTGTGTGCTGCAACACTACCTAACTGCTGCATACCAAAAGCACCAGAGAGGGCTTACCACAGAGTACCACAGAGTACCACAGAGTACCACAGTCCACCAGTCCACTGCTACAGAGCAAACTACTACAGACCACCAAGGCTGAGAGGATAACCAAGAGACAGACATCTTTTGGCCAGAGTCACGCCTCAACTCACAATCACTCTGGACCTCTGGTGACTTAGACCAATATTGAACTCTGGTTAGTGCTGACCTTCTCTATGGCTATCTCACATTATTGCTGCTGGGCACAACTGATAGTTTGCAGGAGCTGCTGCAGAAGCAATTCAGAGCCAGGACTTAGCACTAACACTTCAAAATATTTAATCTTCAAACAGTTGGTGAAACTACAATGGATACCAGGCCATACAGAAAACAGCAGCTTAAGGTAATAAGCCATTCAGAAGTCAATAAGCAAATTCTAAGATTCTGGGTTCAGGGTGAAACCGGAAATAACAACTCTTGGTCGACCAGGGTGGCCCAGTGTTGGGAATCTGAAATACAGCTTAACCCTGAATCAGTTTCCTTGTGAAATCTAAACAATTATTTGGAGAACTCACCTAGACCATGTATCCCACCTTGCTAATAGCACATGAGCAGCCACTGTCTCGAGTGGTCTCCTCAGGTGTGAGCACTATTGGAAATATATGCCAACCAGACGTACAGGGGGGCTGCCCCTCTCCGTTTTCCAATGATGATGGATACTACTGCCTTGAACACTATGGCTCTAATCAGGAAAAGGAGAGCCTACGACACATAATTTGTCAAACAGATAGATATCGGGCACCTTGGGGTTCTCCTTTGATACACACCATGTTCAGATAGTCTCCGACAGAAACAGTTCTCCAAAACAGGAGAGGCTATGTGACAGTGAGAGAGACTTGTTGCTTCTGTACCAACGAATCAAACGTTATCATTTAAGGGAAAAAAGTTTACAAAAAGTTAAAATAAATTACATCAAAAATATTAATGAAATAATTTCTGGTACCAGAAAACAATTAAAACCTATGGCTCACAATACTTTTCATTGTCTGGTCTGATCCCTTATTTCCCCTTATTATGAGACTTGCTATAGGGCCCTATATAATAAATTGTCTTTTAAAGCTCATCGGATAGAAAATTGCCTCAGTCAGGCTAATGATACTCAGGAACTAGTACTTACCCCATAGCCAAGATCAAAAATTTAATAATAACTTTTTAAAATTGGGGAGTAAAATGACTAAAGTAACATCATCCTATTCTGACTCCATTTTATGTTTGCTTAGATAATTCTCAGCCCTTAACCCGATTCCCCGGTGGTCACCTTGCCTTGGCAACACATGTGAGACTTCTATGGCCTTGACCATCGTCCAGATGTACTAGGCAAAATAATTGGCAAGTTATATCTAAAATAACAACTATGGTCTGCCAGGAATAAATGTTTCAAGGTTATTCTGACCTTCATCTAACTTTGATGTATCTTTCTGGGTTTTGCTTTTAGAACTGTGCATTCCTGAACTTGGGCACCAAGAAACTTTTCAGAACTACAGCTTGCTCATGGTTTGGCCACCAAGAAAGGACTTAAAAGTTTCAATCAACTTACCAATATGGTTTTCAATAACTATCTCATGTGGATCATTACAGCTGTCAAGGACACTCACTTAGAAGAAGCATTCTGTGTTTACCAAAGGGAGCAAGCATGTCCTACCTATGGTCTACACAACACATCCTACCCAATACAAAACTGTAAACTATTTAAACATCGCAAAATTATTATTTTGGGCCTTTTTTGCGACTTTTTTTTTTTTTGGTTACTTGAATGTAATTCTCCAGGATAAACTTTGTGGAGGCCAGTGTGGGGTTGCTTTATCAAAAGGCTGGTCAGACATGCCTGCTAGAAAATTAAATAAGAATGGGCGAGAGCACTTTAGGAATTGCAGAGAGAGGCGGGTAAATGGGGCATGGAGACATAAAGTAGGAAGTTAAGTACAGAGGAGAGGATTCTTGGGTGACAGGAGTGGGAGCTGGAGAGCATAGGCTAGGTGAAGTGTTGTTATCTAGAAGGGTAACCTGACCCCTGAGAGCTGATAATGGAGTGCCGATAAAGACTTTAAAGTATCCAGGCAGAGTCTCATTTTGATGTAAGTACTATGGCAGCACAGGAGAAAATGGATTCCATCAGAGCAATGGAGGGAGTAGAGTCCAGTTAAGAGAGTGGTCCATAGTTCAAAAGAAAGTCTGAGGTCCCAAACTATAGAAATGCAGTTAAGAATGGAAAATATTAAAAATCAACGTCCGCTGATTGAATTAACCACACTCTTATAGCCTCCAAGCCTAACCAGAGTCATTATACACCTAAAAAATACATGTGTTCAAGTATTTGTAAACTGATGTTGAAACCCGAGTCAGCTTGCTGGCTTACTTTACCCCGATTTCTACACAAAAACCCCTTTTCTTATTAAACTCCAAAGAAACTGGTTATTCGACAGGGACTAGCACTATGTATAATCCCACACACAACACAGACTCTGGACATCTCTACCCTTGTCTGTTTTGCCCACAGATTAATTTTTGAAGGAAATCTTACGTTCCGGTCTTGGCGCCCCGCCCTGCGCACCAAGACAAAAGCCAAAGTTTTGTTTTGTTCTGTTTTCCTTTGTAGGAGCGGCTAGTAGCGCGGGCCTTTCTCCGCACTCACTCAGCGGGTTAGGGGACTAAAGCCTCCGTAGTATAAACAATTAACTGCAGGGGATTAAGGAGGAGGCTAGGCAAGTTTGTTGAGGCTGCAAAGATTAAAAATTCCGATTCTCACAGTCTCACCTCCAGGTCGCCACTTGCTGAGGGGTTCCCTCCATGAGTTACTATGGAGGTCCCTTCTACAATTACTGTGGGCTCAAAACGAGCGGGGAGTGAAAAACTAATTTTCTTTTCACTTACCCTAAAGGCCGCCATACCTTTGACCCTCTCAGCTCAAGTTTTCAGACGGAGAGCGCAGAGGGACAAAGCAGTTCAATTTGCCTTGCGTCACCATAGCCCCGCCCCCTACGCGGTAGCCTGCTGGCTCCTGCCCTTTCCCCGCCCTCCTACAGCTGCTTTGGCGCCAAAGTCAACTGGTTAGCAGTTCTTCAGAGTAAAGGGCCTTTCTTTGTGATTGACATTCCAATCCTCCATACATCTAACCTCTCAGAATAGTCTCCACACCCCAACTAGAAATTGTTTTCTTAAGTGAATGATTTTTTGTTTGTTTATGGGATTTGTCTAGATAAGAATTTACAACTCATGCTAACTGCCTTAATAAACAACCATATAATCATGTCATTGCTGCAGTCCTTGGGACAATTCAGTTACATTCATTCTAGAACTGTCACTAAGCACCAATTCTGTCGAGAGGTTGTTCAGAATACACTACAAAACCTAGTGGCATATCATAGAGCACCACGAGAAAATGACAAAGAAATTTTAGAAAGGCCTAAATGCTGTTCAAGAAATAGAACACCAACTGGCAAGACAGTTCAGTGTGTAAGACATACATACCTACCTGCTGCCAAGACTATTGACACACACACACTAAATAAAATGTACTAAAAGTTTAAAAATAGAAGGTATGTGTTGAGAAGGGATGGAGTTTGCTAGTTCATATAGATTGAAGGTGCTGGTAGGGTGATTTGAGAAAAGTCATAAGGAATGTAGGCAAGTCGTCTATGCAAAAGTAATATCAGGGAAAGAGAGTGAGTGGTAGGTCACAGCAATGAAAAAACATACTACAAAGGGGCTTTGTGTGTCACTATAACTAATTTGGATTGTTTGTTTTGTTTTATTTCTGTTTTGTTGTTGTTGTTGTTGTTTTAGTTGCCTGTTTGTATTCGAAAGAAAGGCAATGAAGGCATGGAGTTGAGGAGCAGAGGTGGGGAGAATCTGGGAGAACATAAGGGAGGGAAACTGTGGTCAGACTATATTATATGGAAATTCTTAATTAAAAAAGAATAAAAAGAAAAGTAGTTGGAAGGTTTTTAGCATTGGTGTGACTTGATCTAAAATACATTATAAAATGATGATTATGGTGTTCTCAGGAACTATATTGTGAGAAGGTATATTTTTCTCTATAAGGGCAGAGGCTCCCTGAGGCCTCTGTGAATATTTCAGAGAAAAAGAGTGTCCATAATGTTCCCATTAACTTCACAGTATTAGGTAACTACATTCACTCATTCATTCAATAAAACTTTGTATAAACTATATACTAAGCATTAATAGTATACTAAACATATTTGATACTTAAGGTAGATTAATTTTTAATGAATATACAATGAAATATATTATTAATTATTAAATGATTAAATAAATAACAATGGCCATGAATAAAGATTAAAAGGTTTTATTATTTTTTACACTTAAAGTACAGCATACATATTTATAATAAATATCAATATGAAAATATAATATTAAATCAAGTAAATTCTATTACACAAACCATAAATAAAAATAGTGAACAATATTTAAAATTTTTATGAATTTATTTTTCTGATAAGAATAAAACTATTTACATATTGATCAACCACAATGAGGATTAGCAAATATTTCAGTTTCTGGTTTTGAGGTTTAACATATTTTTAATTACATTATTTATCAAAATCTAATATTTATGAATATTCAATAGGTGTTTTGGGGAGGTTTTAAGTGATTCTCTTTGTTCATAGTTAATTGAGGTGCACTTGTTAATAATTTTAATATTAATAAAATTTTCACAATTAACAGTAAATGTGCAATTTGGAAAAATTGTGACTAAGCATGTATAGAATCAGAGAAATTCTTTTTGCTCAAATATGATTCATCTCTCTGTTTCTTTAGAATCATTTATTAAGTTATTAAAAGTTTCCATAACTGATCATTTTAATTTTAAATTTCTATCACAGTTGCTAACAACTTTGAAATTTTTTTCTTTTTAAAAATAAGTGAGAAAAATCAAGTAACCATAGGTGTGTGGGTTTATTTCTGGGTCTTCTATTCTATTCCATTGATTAACCTGTCTTTCTCTGTACCAATACCATGGAGGTTTTTAGGTTTTTATCACTATTGCTTTATAGTACAGTTTGAGGTCTGAGATGGTGATTGTGCCAGAGAGTTTTTTTGTTATTCAGGATTGTTTTGGCTATCCTGGGTATTTTGTTTGTCCATATGAAGTTGAGAATTGCTATTCCCATGTCTGTGAATAATTGTGTTCTAATTTTGATGGGGTGTAGATTGCTATTGGTAAGACAGCCATTTTGCTATGTTAATCTTACAGATCCATGAGCATAGGAGATCTTTCCATCTTCTGATATCTTCAATTTCTTTCTTCAGGGACTTGAAGTTGTCATACAAATCTTTCACTTGCTTGGTTAGAGTTACACCAAGATAGTTTATGTCATTTGTGGTCATTTCCAGAATTCCCTCAGTTTGATTTTTCTTTATAGATTTTATTTCCGTTTTTAGGCCTTGGAAAATTTTATTCATTTTCTTACAATGTTTGTAGTTTTTGTGGATTTCTTTAAGGGATTTATTCATTTCCTCTTTAACAACCTCTATCATTTTCATAATATTGTTTTAAGGTTTTATTTCTTGTGCTTCAGTTATGTTGAAATATTCAGAGCTTGCTGTAGTAGGGTTGCTGAGGTCTAGTGGAAACATACTGTCTTCTTGTTAATTGTGTTTTTATGCTAGTGTCTAAGCACCTGGATGATTACAGGCTTAAGTGCTGATACCTGGTTTTGTCTGTTCAGTTGGTGTTTATTTTTTTTTCTTGATTTCTGCTTGTTTCCTCTCTGTATTTTAGGAGTGCGTGATGGCTGTCTGTTGTCTGGTGGTAAATTTTCTGTGGATGAAATTGGGGAGGGGTTGTGGATCTGGAGGAGCAGAAGGAGAGGCGATGATCTGCTGTCACTCTACCCACTTTCCAGGCAGGAGTGGCCCTTGGTTGGCAGGGAGTATCTTGCTGGGGTTGGGGTCTTGGGTAAAGCAATGAGTTGGAGGAAGGAGGTTGATTAGAAGGTGAAGATCTATGGGATTCACAGGAGATGGGGGCAGTGGGGCATGGAAGGCCATAGCAGGTTTTCTGTTGCAGAATTGAGGATGAGACTGGAGGACTAAGCCTGGAGGAACAGAGGTAAAGGTAACAATATGCAGTCAGCCTACCTGCTTCCTTGGCAGGAGTGGACTATGGGTTAGTTAGGAGTGCAGGTTGGAGTTGGAGGCTCGAATGAAGCACCTAAGGAAAGTAGGTGATTAGGAGAAAAAGTTCTGTGAGACCTACAGGAGATGGGGTACAGGGAGGCTCCCATGGGTGTTCTGCTTCAGAATTGGGGGTGAGACCACCTAGGGATTGGATCTGGAGGAACAGACAGAGAGGTGAAGATCTACAGTCAGCCTACCTGGTTCCCTGGCAGTATTGTGCCTCTATTTATTTTCTGTGCTTCCTAAAATGCAATATGCTGCTTCTGAGGACATACAGTTGTATGATAGCAGCTTGCTCCTTGAAGTACACCTGGCATGATATGAAGTCCATAATTAAGCAGATTTCATTAGGCAAGTATTAGGTGGGCCAGTTTGCCAGTATCTACCTTTTCTATCACAGGTGAGCTTGCTTTGTAAAATTTGGAGTACTATAATGCAAATTTCAGCTCAGGATATGGCCATTACCATAGCTGGCTGAAGTGAAGTTTGAGTAAAATGTCACTGGAGATGAGGATTAGGAAAACTAATTACTAAAATTTTAAATTCAAATACTCTTCTGTTATCTCAATTGTTATCCTTGGAAATTTTTGACTAATACTCATTCTTTGGACTCTCGATATCATTAGGCCTTAATATTTACACTAGCTATTTATAGCCTCAGAATTGATCACAAATAGACCAATTTGAAAAAGAAGCATTTGTTATCTTGTGATTTCCATGTGTCAGGAATTTGAAGTAACTTAACAGGATAATTTTACCTCTCAATGTACCATGAGATTGTAGTCAAGATAGTGGGTAGAGGTGTAGTTATCAGAAGATTTGATTGAGGCTGTAAGGTCTGATGAGTCACTAAATGGTTGCGAGGAGCTAAGAATTATTTGCCATGTCAGTTTCTCCATCAAGTTTTTGAGTATTCCCATGTCATGACAGCTAGCTTCTCTCAGAATAAGTGTTACAAGAGAAAGAGCAAGGAGGAAGATATAGTGCCTTTCATGTCCCAATCTTGAATGTCACTCTCTGTCACTTCAACTACATTTTTCTATTTATTAGAGATGAGTCACAAAGTAAAACACCTACGCTAGGATAGGGGAATCATATTCTAGCTTTAGAAGGGTAAAAACACATTATGTTTTGTGTATTTGAAAAGTACCAAAGTATCTTTTCTCTTTTCATTATCTGTTAGCAACACTAATATAATTTTGTCTTCTAAGCAGCATAGATTCCATGTTATATATCTTCAACAACTTTGTTTGCAATGAACTCAAATATTAAACTTTTTTCATAATAGAAAATATTACATACCAATAATGATAAATGATTTACTTTCTTCCTTACAACCGCACTCAGTCCAGGCCTGATATGTAGCTCAATTGTTTTCTGGAACTGAGGCCCCCTTTATCATGTTGTTCAAGCATCCTAACATATAATTCCATTTTATGGTTCAAAATAGCTTCTCCACTTTCAGCCACTGCACATGGATTCCTATCAACAGGAAGTGGAAAAGGGGAAAAAGTAGAGGATACACCCTAACCTTAAGAACTCATCTTAGATGTATGTAAATCATACTATTTCTGCTTAGATTCTATTGTTCATAAACTAGTTCCATGGCTGTGCTTAACAGACTCTAGCTAGGAACTTAAGTCTATGTTCTGAACAGCAAAACACTGGAGAAATGGTACTATTATTATAGAAGGGAAAACTGACTATTGAAATCCTTTCCCAGCCCTTTTGTTCTTTTCAGTTTGGACATTTGACATAATATCATCTTCCACATGAACCCAGCTACTGACTTCATAGACACACACACACACACACACACACACACACACACACAAAACTTGAGCAGATCCCTAATCTTGAAGTTAAATGTGACCTAAGCTAATTTTACTTAATATTTATTATTTTTATTTACCTATCTTTTTTCTTTGATTGAACCTAGGGTCTGATGCATGCTAGGCAGATACAACTACCACTGAGACATATTACATCACCACTTCTATTCAAGTTTTAATTTTAATGCATTCATATGTGTTAGTAAATTATCTACTGCTGTTAAGAAATATCATGACCATGGCAACTCTTATAAAGTATTTAATTTAATTGGGGCTGGCTTGCAGTTTCACAAGTTTAGTCCCTGTCACCATGGCAGGGTGCTTGGTGGCATACAGGCAGACATGGTGCTAGAGGAGCTGATCTTCAAGCACCAGGAAGAGAGAGACTCTGGCATGGGATAGGATTTTTGAAACCTCACAGTTCTCCCAGTGAAACACTTCCTCCAACAAGGCCACACTGGTCCTTTCAAATACTGCCATCCCCTGGGGTGACCAAGTATTCAAATCTATGAGCCTATGGGGAACATTCTCATTCAAACCACCACTTTATAAAAACATTAATTGTAAAATGGGCATAGTGCCACATTCCTTTAATCCCAGCACTTAGGAGGCAGAAACAAGTAGATCTCTTTAACAAGGCCTGCCTGCTCTGCATTGTGAGTCCTTGGACATTCAGAGCTAAATAATTGAGAGACCTGTCCCCCTTCCTGATTTTTAATTTCTCATGGCAATTGAATACCATATGACATTTTAATGCTTTATGTATTGCATAATGTTTAAATTGGGGTAAGCCTATATACTCAAACTTTAATAATTCCTTTACAGTGAAAACATTCTAATTCTTTCTGCTTTTAAAACATAAAATATTGTTTTGTTATCTATAGTCACCCTACCATGAATAAAATACCAGAACTCTGTGTTGTTCTTTTTCCCACTCTGAAGATTTGGGGGTTGTATAATAATATCTTTGGCCCTCTTCAAAAATTAAGCTTTATGAGGACCAGAATCTTCATATAGTCTATTTAGTAGAAAGACAAGCCAGGATATTTGCTCCTATGTTCGTAACAGCCATTTCCTCAGAAGTATTCAAAATTATTTTTGCATTGTTATTGTGTATATAAATGCATGGTATGTTCAGGTGCACTTGTATCATAGTGCACATGTGACAGTCAGAAGACAACTTTGTGGAGTTGGTGCTCTCCTTCCACTTTTACATGAGTTCTGACTACAGAACAGCCAAACACAGCAGATACCTCTACCAAATGAGCCATTCTGCTGGTCTTCAATTTTTTATTATTCCCCTCCATTTATTTATTTATTTATTTATTTATTTATTTATTTATTTATTATTCTTTAATCTTTTTTTATAATCCAATGTTATCACCCTCCTATTCCACCCTCCCAGCATTCCTCATCCCATTCCTCCTTCTTCTCTGCCCCACCCCTGTGGATGGGGCACAGTGGATGCTTCCCCCCACCAGACCTCCCCACTTCCTGGGGCCTCAAGTCTACCTAAGGTTAGGTGCATCTTCTCTCACTGAGGCCAGATCAGGTAATCCTCTGCTGTATATGTGTCAGAGAGGCCTTGTACCAGCCCATGTATGGTGTCTGGTTGGTGGCTCAGTGTCTGACAGATCTCAGAGATCCAGGATAATTGAGACTGCTTGTCCTCCTACAGGGTCCCCTCCTCAGCTTCTTTCAGCCTTTCCCTAATTCAACCACAGGGGTCAGCAGCTTCTGTCCATTGGTTGGGTACAAATATCTGCATCTGACCCTTTCAGCTGCTTGTTGGTCCTCTCTGGGGCAGCCATGCTAGTCTCTCACCTCCCAGGTCTCTGGTACATTCTAGAGGGTCCCCCCACCTCCTATCTCCCAAGGTTGCCTGTTTTCATTCTTTCTGCTGGCCCTCACAGCTTCACTCCTATTCCACAGCCCCTTCCCCAATACCTGATCATGTTCCCCTTTTTAAATAGAACTTCTGCAGAGGGAAAAAGAAGAACTTTCTTTTCATGTATTCCAAAATGAAAAACTACTCCCAAAATCTTTCTAATATCAGTACATGTACTAATAATCTTAACTTTTGCTAACTGACCAGCCCAGTTGAATGCCTGAGTTCTGTCACATAAGAAGACTTTCTCATTAGCAAGGGCTCAAATTCAAAACAAAACATGAGATAGTTAAAGTATATCGCAAGTGATACTTTTCTTTCAGGTTTAAAGTATGATTCAATGGCTGTAAAGAGTGAATTAGGGTGGTCTCTAATAGAGATAGTTGGGATATCAGCATATAGAAGAGTAGTATCATTAGGTTACTATTATAAAAAGCAGCAGAACAGAAATAAAGAAATAGGATTTTATAAGTGGAAAAGGTACTTACTGGTGTGTGTGTGTGTACAACAAATATTGAACTTCATTAATGGTATTCTTATTTAAAGAGTATTCTAAATAAAATATGTTGCCAGATACCACTACTATTTTAGCTGATATGGATAAAATTATTATAGAAGAGACTAGATTAAGTACAAGGTAGGTGATAATAAGCTTTCAGTTTACCCCACCTTTTCCCCCAAATCTCTGATTATCCACACAAAGTTGACTGTTAATATACATGTACATCATATATTAGGAACAAAGATTTTATGGTGATTAAGAATGCCTAGAGTTAGAAGTTATTAAAAGGAATGATTTTTAGTGGCTAAAGGCATGTTTATAGTTCGTGTGTGTGTGTGTGTGTGTGTGTGTGTGTTTGTGTGTGTGTGTGTGTGGTGTGTGCGTATGTCTGTGTGTATATGTACATAATTGCTGCAACATGCATGAGGAGATCAGGTGATGACTTTCAGGAATTGATTATTTTCTTCTAGGATATGTGTCATAATGATCAAACATAGGTCATCCACTTGGCAGCAAGTGCCTTTACCCACTGAACCATCCTACCAGCCCTCAGTCTCATTTTTTGTTAAGCAAGCATTAAAATCTCTGATTCAACAAAGCTGTCTGGTCTCAGCTCTTGTTTATATTTTGTAGGAAGATAGTTGGTTACTTAAAATGTGGCCAGGTCTTACCAGTTTGGTTGTTCCAAAAAACTGTTTTCCCACTATTTGAAATGGCAAATGGAACTGAGGAATCCTCTTAATTGTCTCTTCTTTGCTGGCTTGAAAATGTTTTTTCCTTTTTCCATTCTTTGAAGTCTGTTGTAAGTTCAAGATTTGTCTCCTTAGAATAAATCACAGCCTAGATAACACATTATCTACTGCCAGAATGGTAACTTCTCTTTGTAAGATTTATCTGAGCTAAAATGCTGAATGGGTATTTGAATCACTCTTCAAATTTGCCTCATCTTTTAAGCATAAGAGAAGATCATACACATATTGGATTGGAAGATTTATACAGATATTCAAAGTTCTTGAGGTTCACAAATTTAGAATTGTGCCTCAGTAAACCCTTGATGTATTGTTAACTTCCGCTGTTTTTTTTTTCCTATGGTTAGCACATCGGAAGCTGCCAGAAGTAGAGTTTTAAATAGATCATAATTGAGGAAAGTTTTATTTTCAACAAAAGGTACAATTTTCACACTGAAAATGATCTAGAGAGTTGAAATAAATGCAGATATGAATTCCAAGGACCACAGTAGTGTTATGGAGTCAAGTGATCTGAACTTCAAATGGTGCCAGCAGTGTCAGGATCTGCTGATAGTGTTGAAAACGGAGCTAAGAACTCATGCAGTAGTTCTCAACCTTCCTAATGCTGTGACTCCAATACAGTTCTTCATATTGTGGTAACCCCAAACAATAAAATTATTTCATTACTATTTCATAGTTTTAATTTTGCTACTGTTATGAATCTTAAGGTAAGTATCTGTTATGTAGGATATCTGTTATGTGAGCTCTGTGAAAGGGTCATTTGACCCCCATAGTGTCATGGCCTATAGGTTGAGAACCACTGATCTAATGTAATTTATCTGTCAGGAGCAGATGAGAGATGGAATGTCTTAAGATAAAGGAATACCACATTGGGAGAGAATGACAATTCTGACATAGTGGAATCTCCACGAGAAACAGAACCATGCTTTATTAACAGCTTGATTCAGTCTCAAAAAACGATAGACTTCTCCAGTGAGCATCTACATGAGTAGTTCAATTTGACAAGAGGCTTAACTCATTTTCACTCTTCAAAGTCAACAAGGGTGTGCTTGAAAATGGACACCACAGTTTCTGGAATGGAAGGGTGTTGTGGATAGCCTCAGCCTTGTATTTTGATCCTAGTTCCACCCTTCTGGGAGGGGCTGCAGAGGATGATTGAATCTGTACACAGACGACATCTTGTAAACCTTCTGTCCAATTAAAACCTGTAAAATAAAGGCTAGAGCCAGAGATTAGGCAGTAGAAGGGGAGGAGGAGAAAAAGGCTTAGGGGAGGAGAGAGTGAGAGGAATTCGATATAAAAGGCAGAGTAGGGGCAGAAGAGGATGAAGTCGACGGAAGGAGGAGAGAGGAAGTCTTCAGGAGATGCAGAAGGAGAAAGCAGAAGCAGAGGGAGAAGAGAGAGGCAGCAGTAGGAGGAAATTGAAGCAGAAGGAAGCCAGCGGTAGAAGGAAGCCGATGACAGAGCTAGACAACCACGCGGCCTGGATAAAACCGCAAGTTATAAGGGATCTCATAGCCGGGGATTAGAGTAGTGTAGTGGTAAATCTGCCCAATCCAGGCGTGCAATTTGTACCATAATTATTGAGCTGTGTCTTCCTTTACTGATCTCCCTCGGGTAGGAGATTTGCCTTAACAAATTTGGCTGATGAGATAATATTTACTACTACAGAAGGGGAAACTCCTAAACTGTTGGCAATAGGCCAATAGTATAAAATTTGCCTATTGAGTAGAACAGCTGCATTCAGTTTTGGTGTTACGTGTCCGGTTCTGGGGCTAAATCCACTCAGTATACATGTAGATATTGGATTTCTACGTGTTTAAATTATCTATAAACCAAATACCTACATTTGGAGGCATTGAATTCAGTGGCTTTGCTTCAGCAAGCAGACTAAGTATTAAAGGTTCTTTTAGAGCAGTGTTTTTCCATCTTCCTAATGCTGTGACATTTAATACAGTTCCTCATGTTGTGGTGACCCCCCCAACCATAAAATTATTTTTTGTTACTACTTCATAACTGTAATTTTGCTACTGTTACGAATTGTAATGTAAATGTCTGTGTTTTCCAATGGCCTTTTGTGGGTCACAACCCACAGGTGGATAACCACTGTTCTAGAGGCTTAGCTGTCCCCTTTTTCTTTAAAGTCAAGGTACCAATATGGCTAGGCTAGTGTTTTCAATATGTCACTTTTACTTAATAAATGAGCCTTTTTTATAACCTTCTTATATTAGATGTTGAACTATACAAAAATTGAGACTATTAGACCATAGAGTTAGAAAGGCTCCTGAAACTATAGCTGAATTCCTTTGCCAGAGTTTCTGATATTTATAACCAATAGTCACAAAGATTTCAATAACCAAACAGTCTATCAAGATTATGAACCTTTCTTGAATAAAGAACCAAAAATATGCCATGATATTTTATGAATGTTTTCAGGGATTGTATAAAATTTCATGGTGTAGAACAAAGGTTGCTGAATTCTCATCCAGTGATGGCAAATAAGAAATTTATTTGGACAAGCACAAGGCTCCTCTAATATAGAACACCTCTTTTCTGGACAATGGGTTAATTGTAGCATGATGCTTACTGTGAGTGAAAACCTAGATTAATCATTAGCAAGTCACACACACACACACAGACACAAACACACACACACACACACACCTCACAAGTATCCCCTTTGGTATTAGGACTAGGACAGTACAAAACATAACTCATCAACTTATATTATAGATAAATGCCTTGGAAGATGACTCAGTGGGAGAAAGCTCTACCTATACCATGCATTTGTGTAAAATACAAAAAAATCTAACATTGGATCAGTTCAGAGGCTCGCAATATGCTTGCTTTGTTTCAGCCCCCTGTTACAAACTCTGACCAAACCCTAGCAACAAAATTTCAGCTGTACTTTTCTACCAATATAAGAAAATGGCTCTGTGCTTGTGTTGAACAGAACTATTTAAAAAGTGAGTCCTACTCCTCCTTACAATAGTCCAATATACTGTTTTCCCTGAACATGATTAATATCAAAGGTGAGCCAATGGATCAGGAAGAACAAAGAACGTGTTTGGCAGAAGTAATCAAGGCGCACACACTTTCTATTTCAAGCAGTTGTCAAAATACAAAACTCGAACAAATTTAGAGATATCATTGGTTCTGAGATATAATTTGTGGGTACCTCAATTGTACAAAATAGAATGCTAATTCCCACTGAGCAGTAGCAGAATAGTGGGTTTTGAAGGTGGGAACAAGGAAACAGAACAGAACAAAGCTGATTGATTAATGTCAGTGCACTTTAAACTACTTTGGTAAGAGTTAATGAAGATGATCATTCTTTATTATAAGGTACACTAGAATTTCCTGTTGGAGGAAAAAAACTGGTTTATTTGGGAATCTGTATGATTAATTAACATGAGTTTTGGGATAGCCTTACACACACACACACACACACACACACACAAAACCCTGTTTTTTCCACATGATTAAAGAACTGCTCACAATTTTCTTTAATTAATATCAAGTGTTTTGATCAACTTTATACTGTAGATCAATTCTAGGTGTTTGTTGACTTTTTGTGCCCTTATTGAAGAACAAATAAAAGCATTTTTCAGATTCCTTGTTTCCACCCTATCACATTATTCATGGCCTGATGAGTAGAGGAGCAAGGCCAACAGAGAGTTTTAATCCATAGCCGCTGCCACAATTTAACAAAATCACTCTGTTCTGAATACTGTTAGATCTAATCTTCAATCTGAGTTCACAAATGACTGGAGAGCACTTACACTTGTCTACTGCAGTATGACATTTCCTTGTCAGCAACGCATCCTTGCTGCTAAAACTTTCAAGAGCTGTGAAGAGCCTGAAATTACACCATACTTATCGTTTAATAAGTGAGCTTGCTATAATTTCATAGATGTTGGGAGAAAATATGAGATTCCTGTTTCAGAGGAAAAAGAATATATTGCTCTTGCTGCAGCAGGCAGCATGAACTTCATGTTCACATTAAGTTCCTATTGCCCCTGGACCTACTAAGATGCAGAGGTAAGCTTAGGTAGATATTGTGCACAGGTAGATCTGTGTCACAGCTGAAGAGACCTGTAATCTTGAAAAGATGTCCAAGATGGGCACAATGGCACACATTTCATTCCAGCAGGGAAGTGTATCTCTGTGAGGTTAAGGCTAGCCTGGACTGCAAAGAGTTCCTGGCCAGCCTGGGTTACACAGTGAGACTTTGTCTTAAACAACAACAACAATAACACACAGGCACACGCACACACACACACAAACCATCAAACAAAAAGCTACCCTCAGAAAATTTGTTATATTCTTCATGCATTGTCATTATCTTTAGTAATCTAGTCACATGAGAAAAAAAGCTATCGTTTTCTACAAATGATCTATAATTTCTAAGGATATTTGTGGTATACATTTATCCTTAAAATTATAATGCAGGAAAAGGTTTTCAAGACCTATAGAAATGCCATGAAAAATTATAACCTAGAAATAGATAAAATAGAAGATTATCTAGTTTAACTCTTTCTTGGAGCACATTTATGGATAACTTTCCCCTTTTTTCCCTGTTGCTTGTTTATTGTTGCTTTGGTTTTTATGCCTGTAGTGGAAGGGGGTTGGTTCTGATTTTGATTTTTAGACAGAGTCTCACTATGTAGTTTGGCTGGCCTGGAACATACTATGTAAACTAGGCTGTTCATAAACACTGGTTCTCTGCCTCTGTCTCTCAAGTGCTGGGGTTAAAGGCATGTGCCACTATGCCTGACTCTTTTGGATTTTAGTTAATGCAGAACAACACCACACCTTTCCTAGTGTCTTTTCTAGTCACAGTATTTGTAGTCATCTTTATTAAAATACTCTTATTCCACTCTTAATTATAGGATAGAAATATCTAATTGCTTTATAGCTAATGACACCAATTTATTCTGAATCTTAGTTTGATTTGTCTGAAGGTTTTTTGAATTTTTTTGTCATGCTATTAGAGTTTTGATAATGAGCCTGCTACCTATGATGCATTTTGCTAACACACAACTTCATTAATTTGAGGTCATCTATTTTTGCAGGAAAGAACTTTGAGGCTGGCCAAACCTAGGTTTTTATTTGTTTACTTTTTCATATACTCGTCACAAGGTAGGAGATGATATGAATGGAGATGCTTCTTACAGCATTGTTTTTTATTGTGCTAAGATGGAAAAGAAAATTCAATAGAAGTGTAGATGAAATGCTACCCTATTTTGTTTTGGTCTTATTGTGAAACATTATAAAGTAGTTAATATATGAAATGCTGTTTTTTTTTCTGTATAGATATAAATTTAAAAGATCTCTTAAGATATAATTGAGTGAAAATTGTATATGATAGAATATATATTTGGTATTACTTCATATGTAGTAGAAAAGGCAAAGAAACACACAAAGTATCTCCACCAATATTTTTATTCTGTATCTGAGATTTACATATACTAATTTGTGTAACTGTGAACTGGGAAGAAAAAAAAGTAATTGTGACAAAGAAACTGATGTATGAAGCCATCTATAACTGAATTGTTTTTTTAAAACATCATCACTGAAAATTTACTATCTATTTGTATAAGATTTTCAATCAAGGGATCTTACAAGGCTGAAAATCTGAGAAATGTGAAATAGTACTAAAGAATGCTGTGGTGTTTTCACAATAACATTCAAATTTCTCTGGCACACAGGGCAATTAAAATGTGACAAAAGATAATTTGATAGACAAGAAAAATAGAAGAGTGTGTCAACAGAAGACAATAAACACTGGATCAACTAATAAGTGACAATTGGTGACATTAGTTGTCTAATTGCATTAAAGGGGCAAAAATAGATGGCTTTAAGAGCAAGTAGGAGAAAGGAAAATGAAAATTGACTATGGATTGCCTCTTCAAGCTGTTGGGCTCTGAAGAAGAAAGATGACATCAAAACAAACATTTCAGTTGAAGTAAGTTTTAATTTTTCCTTAAGATGAGAAAGCTTTCATCACATTTATGTGAAATACAGTGAGTTAAGAGAGAAGAGAAGGTAGAGATAAAAAGAAAATGCTTATAGAAAACACAGGGAGAATTGAGGTCTGTTTTATATATGTTAAAATAAATTGAATTTAAATGACTTTAAAACTACTAAAACAAAGACAGTAATGGTGTCCTTTTAGGGAGATCCATTATCACATAGTGTAATGTTTCTCATTCAGCTTTCCAGTTCAAGCATTACAAACGAATGCTAAGAACATACCCCAGGGGTGGCTCTAATTATATTTCCTATTTTGGAAGTGATTTCATTTCTGAACAAGATTAATATGATGTCTTGAATTTAAAATGCAGCTATTAATCTAGATAATTCATTTTTTTCTGTCTTTACCCACTACATTACCGTCGGAAGCAATTCATCTTCACTTAACAGTGCTTATAGTGTATCTTCTCTAGTTCGCCCATGGAGTAGACCAATTATCTTGCTATGAGACAAATTATTTTTCCAAGACACTGGCTTAGGCTGGTAAAACACTGACAATCTTATTATCCTCCAAGCCATCACCCAATGCACTATATTTTTATGGTGCATGTAAAGGTGATACTGTGTTAATTGTCCTTATGTACCTGGCACAGCAAGTAATGAGAGTGGAAAGTATTAAAATGATACTTTTACTTGCTTCTTTGGTAGATCATTTTATTAGCAGACGCTATGGCCAGAGGTCTATGGAATTTCCTTACAATGTGAAAAATCAACCTTTTCATCTTGAATTCCCTGTCACTAAGAACACGATAAAATATGACAAAAGTCTTTCCAGTTGGGGATCAATATGAAATGTGCACCCATCTTTTTCTATTTAGTTACTGGACAATGGAAAAACAATATATTTTTGTCGTGAGAATAAAAGTAAGGGGCAACTCTTGAACTAATCCAGGAGGAGGTATATAAGTCTTTAGCCACTGGTCCTCATAATTTCACAAGGCCATTTGTGCTTGAATGCCTACAGAACTCCAAGGTAAGGCTATTCTGTTTGAACACTTGTTTCCCAGATGGAGGCTCTGTATAAGAGGGCTGTGGTATATTTAGAGAGTTGAACCTTACTAGGTAAAGTGGATCACTGGAGAAGGGCCTTGAGTCTTCATGGCCTAGCTCCACTTCCTGTTCTGTCTCTTGTGATTAGCCAGCATCCTACACCTGTGACCATGCCTGCCTTGCCTGCTGCCATGCATTCTGAACCATAAAGAATTATATCTCTGTGGAGCTGTAAGTTAAAATTAACCCTTTGTCCCAGGGTGTTCTATCAATACAACAGGAAAAGAAACTAAGGCAGAAATTCATACTGAGAAGTGATCCTATTACTGTGATAAACTTGACTGTGTGGTTTTAGGTCTTTGGAAGTAGATGTGGGATGAATGTGGAAGAGATTGTAACTGGGGACTAGGAAAGTCCTAGCATGCTATGAACAGAATATAATAGGCTGCTCTGGTGAGAATTTGGAAGACAAGAAGGCAAAGAAAAGTATTCATTTTGAATTTTTATCTCCTAAGGTTTTAGTGGGAAACTAATAGGAACTGGATTACAGACCATTCAGGTAATCGGCACTCCACTCATGTTCTGAAAACTTGCATGAGGCTGAATTAAAAGTAAAGAACTGATGTATTGGAAGTGGAAAAAATAGCCATGTAGGAACACATTCAGTCTTTATTGCTCAGGATTCTTTAAAGGAACAGTTCTGATAGAACACTCTCTCTCTCTCTCTCTCTCTCTCTCTCTCTCTCACTCACTCTCACACACACACACTCACACACACACACAAACACACATACACAATTAGCTTGACATAGAGGCTACAGACTGAGTAGTCCAACAATGGCTACTGTACTAGTTTTTGTTTTATTTCATCTTGTTTTATCAGCATGACACAAACCTAGACATATATGAGAAGAGGCATGTAGGCAAGTCTGAATCATTTCCTTGATTAATGATTGGTGAGGTAGAGCCCAACTCATTGTGGGCAGTACTAACACTGGGCATACAGACCTGGATGGCATAAGAAAGCAAGCTCAGCAAACCATGGGGAGGCAGCCAGTAAGTAGCATTACTCCAATGCTTCTGCACCAGCTACTGCCTCCAGGTTCCTGCCTTGAAATTCTGCTTTAATTTCTCTCAGTGACAGAGTGTGATCTGAGTTGTAACATGAAATAAAACCCTTTCTCTCCAAGTTGCTCTTGGTAATAGCATTCTGTCACAGCAATGCTAAAGTAACTAATATAGTTGCCTAAAGCTGGAGAGGCTAAGGATTTGGTACTTGCTTAGTCCATCAAACTGGATGTCTCTGTACTCCCAATCTGGCACTGCAGGCCTGGAGACTTTCTGGAGAGCTGCTAGTCTTCAGTCTTAGTTAGAACCCAGAAGTTGGTTCTCATCAATGAAGGAATGTATAACAGAACAGATGAACTAGTGAGAGTGAGGACAAGCAGGAAACAAGAAGTCTCATTTTTCCATGTTCTTTGATTTGGCCTGCCACCGGAAGGTGTGGCCCAGATTTAAGATGAGTCTCCTTGCCACAATAATCTGATCAAGAAAAGCTCTCACAGAAGTAACAAGCACTTTGTTCTTTACTAGACTGATGTTCTATGGTGCTGTCTGATGGAAGCTGTATAAGGACCTTCATTAGGGAGCAGATTCTACAAGAGAACATGTAAGTATTATAGCTCTGAGGGGAAAGGTTTCCCCTATGGAAGTGTTGTAGCCCTGAGAAGAAAAGTTTTCCCCAACACAAGTGTTGCAGCTCTAAAGGGAAAGGTATCCTGGCAGTTGGGAGCCAAAGAATAGCACAAAGTCACAGAACACAACAAATTTCACACAAGAGATTTATTGGGAAATATACAAGAGGCGGCTGCCTCTGTATGGGAGAGAAGCAGCAGCAAACTGAGTGGGAGACCAGCTTATATAGGGTTTCCTGGAGGAGGAGTTTCCAAGGATGGAGGTTGGCAGTATTTCAAGTCCTGAGCTTGGGGTGAGGCCAGAGATTGGTGGGGTTTTTTGAGCTCAGGGATTGGTGGGTTTCAAGGTTTCAAAACCTTGAACTGAGCTTGACTTTTTACCCTACATTCTTTTTTGTGTGTGTTTATTATTAATAAACCATTAGGTGTTGGGAAATTGGGCAACATTATCATTAAATTATTGCCTGCTGTATGGGGGCATCAAGGATCATGGGACAAGCTTGATCTTCACTGTCAGGGTATAATCAAGAGGTGCAGGCCTCTGGCTCCTTAGCTAGGGGTTGGTAATTCTCTAATGGCAACTGCTTAAAAGTCTGGTTAGATATCTTTTGGATCTGCTGAAGAAATTCAAACATGAAGTTTATAAGACAGAGTGCAATTAGTAGGATTAGGAAACAAAGGAAAAAGAAGTTAAAGGCAGTATCCAATTCCATACCGGACTGTTAAGGATCCACTGGCCAGGAGCATCAATGTGTTCCTCACGTTTTGGAGATCCATCTGGAGTTGTTGAATCTCTTACTATACCCAACTGGTTGACAGAAAAGCAACATTCCTCTCTGAGGAAGATGCAAAACCTCCATCTTTCTGCTGTTAATAAATATAATCATCATGGATTTTGTAGTTTGACAGTATCCAGTGAGTCTATTTGGCCCTAGAGGGTGAGGATGGTCAAAGCCATCTGTTGGAGATCCTGGATGAACTGAGAGAAAAAGTGACAGTAGATAGTTAGGGAAGTAGTTAGTCTCAGTGTTCCAATGACACCAGTAGTTATACCCAGGAGAACTGTAAGAAGGGGTAGGCCCCAGATCATTCATTTCTCATGTTGTGCCACTATAAACTCTATGAAGGGAACCAGCAATGGTTCTTCTCTGAGTGCCATACCTGATTTTTGGAAAAGGAATACCAGAGCACAAGTCTCTGACTAACCAGTAGGTGGACAGTGATAAATGTGAGTCCTGCAGAGAATGGAGGCATTGTGAAAGTCCAGACATTGTGGCTGAGTACTAGTGCTCAGGGTCAGGGTATTATTACAGTCTGAAGTACCCATAAGTGTGTCCCAGAGGAGTTAAAGCAATCTGTGATACCAAAGAGAGGGATGTGGCATATATAAGGGGTGACAGTGATATTTGGCTCACAGCAGTTAATGAATGGCAAGATGAGTGAGTCTAATAGTCCAATGGGTGAAGTCACAAATGGTGGTCCTGGGTTTGACACAGGAGAGACACACAAGCAACATTCTTCAAAGTGGCCAAGCAGTGTTACTCAGTAGCTGATGTGCAATTAGGATGGGCCAGATTTGTCCCATGGTATTTGCAGAACCAATATGGATAACCTGTTTTAAATCTCTGGGCACTTTTTATAAGAATCTTCCTTTTGGTCATAGAGAAAGTAGGCATGGGTGTAAGCTTTAATGAAAGAAAGTTGGATAAGGGAGTTATAGGGAACTGAATTGGCCTTTGACAGCTCAATATAGACTAATTTCCTGATCCTATTAGGACAGGCTGTTGACTAAAGGTAGGGTTATCTTGGACATTAAACATTTGTATATAAGAGCTACCCTGAACAGGTGTAGATAGGAAAAATAGAGGAGAGAACAAGTTTAAATATAAAATTTTTGAATAATTAGTTTGTTCAATGGCAGAGAGTGCCACCATTGAAAGTCAAGCATGCCAATTTTGGCTACTGAATTGCACTCAGGCCAAGCTGTTAGTTGTAACAGAACAAAGCTTTCATAAAATCTGAGTTCATGGAAGAGAGGAAGGATGGCAAAATGAATTCTGCTACAGGGAGTTTCTATAAGCTCCAAGTGAACTAAGAGGCAAAAGAGAAGCCCTGGAGGGGAATAGAGAAGCTATGTGGGGCTAAGAGACAGGAGAAACAAGGTCACAGAGGCCCAGAAAAGATTAAGGAATCTCCATGGCAGGAAGGTCTTAGGGGAAGGAGGCAAGGAAGCAGGGAAGGTTCTTATAGAGGCCCTGGAGGCTGTCACATGCTCTAGGAGCCAGAGAGAGGATGCTTACCAAGTAGGTAAGGAGAGATGGATAGTTAGAGCAGGTGAAGGGAAGAAGCCCCTGAAGAGGTGAACTCTAGAATTTGGAATCAAATATGAGGGGTGACAGAAGCCAGCATACACAAATGATCTGTACAAATCTTAAGAGGGTCAAATCTTCAACTCAAATCAGTTTGAAATGTTGAGACTTGGGCATGGATGAATGGTAAAGAGTGGCATCCTCTACCAATTCTACCGAAAGAGAGAACTCAGGAAGGGAGTAGTATTTGGTGACCACTGTGTGCTAGGAGGTGGGCTAGGTGGTGAAAAGATAGTAGTGGCTGAGGAAAGGTTAACCATATTTATTCATGCATAAGAAGTTCGCCACCAGAGCTGCAGGAAAGGTGCATGTCTTTGGAGAGTATAGTCTAATTTTATGTATAAGTATGCAGTAGGTGCAAAGGAAGGTCCCAGTTGGTAAACCAGGATCAGAGGGCATATCCTTTCTTTTCTAGAACATAGAGAAGGGCAAGTTAAGTCTGGAAAATGTAGCGATAGGGCCTAGACCCTGTTGAAGCTTACAAAATGGCTTATCAATGGGTACAAAGAGGGGTTGGTATGAGGGGTGAAGGGTTGTCTTGTACAAGGGATAGGCATGAAGGAAAAAAAGGAATCCAAGCACTTAAGAAGGCAGCCAACCCTAGAATGGATTGAATTTCACCCTCGGTGGTAAGGACTTAAAATGACTGAGTTAAGTGTCTTATGAGTTGGAGTAATAACTAATCCCAGATAAATAACCTAGAGTATGGACAGTTGGACTTTAGCAAGTGAAACTCTATATCCCTAGCTTGACAGAAAGTTTGATATGGTAGGGGTGTTGGTCTGATTAATTTGGAAGGATGAACTACAAAGAAGATCATCATGTTATATAAGCTTGGACTTAGGAAGAATGAAAAAGAATGAGACTACAGCCTGGTCAAATAGATATGGACTGTCCCTGAACCTCTGAGAAGTGAGTTTGGGTAGAAAGCTAAGTGTCAGGGTCAGTCCAAGTAAAGGAAAAGATATTTTGTGACTGGGGGTCCAGGGGAACAGAAAAGATATCCTTGAAGTTTAGCACAGAAGAATGAGAGGTCTCTGAGGGAATGGTTGAGAGGAGATAGGAGCTTGGTACTATGGGGTAAAGGTGAACCACTGAAGAGTTGATGTCAGAGATCCTGAACTAAGCAGTAGGTTCCATTAGGAATTTTAAATATGCCTTGAATATGGCAGTGCTAAATGGAGAGGACATGGGGCAAACAAGATTTTTTGTTAAAGATCTGAGATAAGAGGCTTAAGACCCATCCATTTGCCTAAGAATTTCATGAATGCATTGTTTTGATAGCTGAGTAGTACTCCATTGTGTAAATGTACCACATTTTCTGTATCCATTCCTCTGTTGAAGGACATCTGGGTTCTTTCCAGCTTCTGGCTATTATAAATAAGGCCGCTATAAACATAGTGGAGCATGTGGCCCTGTTGTATGTTGAAATATCTTCTGGGTATATGCCCAGGAGTTGTATAGCTGGGTCCTCAGGTAACACTATGTTCAATTTTCTGAGGTACCTCCAGACTGCGTTCCATAGTGGTTGTACCAGCTTACAATCCCACCAACAATGGAGGAGTGTTTCTCTTTCTCCACATCCTCACCAGCAGCTGCTATCACCTGAGTTTGCTGTCTCCTTAGACATCTGCCAGAGCCTGACATATACAGAGGGAGATGCTCACAGCTAACCATTGAACTGATCATGGGGTCCCCAATGTAGGAGTTAGAGAGAAGACTGAAGGATCAGAAGCAGAAGGGGTCTGCGGCCCCAAGGGGAGAGCAACAATACCAACCAACCAGAGCTCCCAGGGCCTAAACCACCAGCCTGGGAGCATATAGGAAGGCCCTCATGACTCCAGCTGTATATGTAGCGGAGGAAGGCCTTGTTGGGCATAGATTGAAGAGGAAATCCTTGGTCCTGTGAAGAGCCTGGATGACCCTGTGTATAGAAATCCCCATTACATATCCCAGCAAAGATGAGAAGAAATTAGATAAGTAAGATGCCGCCTTACACAGAATCAAATATGAAAACAGTTTTTTTTTTTTTCCAAATAAAGCTTTATTTAATAAGAACAATTGGGGAAGAAGGAGAGAAGGGAACTATTCAGCCATTTAGGGCTGTTTGTAGGAAAAGTTGGGCAGGATGAAAGGACTTATAATAGGTTAGCGGAGAGCAGGTCAGCAAAGCAGATCCAGGCAGCAGCAGGAGCTAGTAGCTAGTCGTGAGCCGGGGCCACCTGGGAGATGGTGGTGAATTGGAAGAATTCACCAAGCAGCATATTGCTGTAGACGGTCACATCCAGCAGCTCTGGGGTGATGCGCCTCCGAGTACCTCTGCGTTGGGCTTCACTGCCTGCCAGCTCCAGGAGCCTGCGGGTGAGGAACTCCAGGATTGCTGCCAAGAAGATGGGCACTGTTTCACTCAGCCTCCGGGCATGGCCGCCATCCCTCAGATGTTGTTCCACCAGGCTCACGGCAAAGATCAGCTGGGCTCTGGAGGTGCGGGAGCGACGGTGGCGAGATGAGGACCCTCGAAGACTGTTCTCCGAAGTCCTGGGCATGCTGGCTTCAGAATGAGATGTCACAGGAAGACTTGGCTCTACTTGGCTGCTCTCTATTGATCTGGTTGCTGTCTGCTGACCTGCTGGGCCGTGGGCCTCAAGTACAAGTCCAACGCCCAACCGTTTGTACCAGGCTTCGTATCCTAGCAACCCCTTATTGGTTCGCGCCCACTCCCATGGGCTCCCACTGCTGACCTACATGTTCCAAGCCAGAGTTCTTTAGAAGGTGTCGTCATCGCTCAAGGAGACTTCAGGACATCGAGTGTCAGCCATTTTGTGCTACCTCATAATTCTCTATGATGTCCACTGTCAGCCTGCTTTAACTTACTCAGATAACGACTTCAGCACTATGTTGTCAGTACAGAAGCTTGTCCATAAGGTTGTCTATTCCTTATACATGCTCAAGAACATTTCGGCTTGAGAAATAGGAAAAATGTTCTAATTTGATTTCTTTTATGGTTCAAGGTGGGCAAAGGGGATGCTCTTTTTCTTTTCTTTTCATTTCTGCCACCTCTTCTCCAATCCTGATCCATTTCATTTGTCTCTCAGAAAACAATGGCTTCTGAAGATAACAATAAAACATAACAAAATAATATAAAATAAGATAAAACAGAACCCTTCATATTGATTTGGACAAGGCAAACCAACAGAAGAAAAGAAACAAAGGAAGGCACAAGAATCAGAGACCTACCTACTAGTTTATAAACACAGGAGTTCCATAGAGATACGTAACTAACAGCTATAATATATACACAGAGAAGCTTCTGAAGACTGTGTTGACCTTGGGCTTTCTGCTTCAGGTTTTATGATTTCATAGGAGCTTTAGTTGGTTGATTTATTGGGCTTTTGTTCTCCTGGGATCCTCCATCTCTTCTGGCTCTGATACTCTCTTTTTTTCCTCTTCTGTGAGGTTCCATGAGCTCTAAGGCTTCTGGGCTAAAATCCAATAATCAGTGAGTGAATATCATGTATGTTCTTTTGTGATTGGGTCATCTCACTCAGGATGATATTTTCTAGCTCCATTCATTTGCCTGGGAATTTCATGAACTCATTGTTTTTAATAGCTGAGTAGTACTCCATTGTGTAAATGTACCACATTTTCTGTATCCATTCCTCTGTTGAAGGACATCTAGGTTCTTTCCAGCTTCTGGCTATTATAAATGAGGCTGCTATGAACACAGTGGAGAATGTGTCCTTGTTATATATTGGAGCATCTTCTGGGTATATGCCCAGCAGTGGTATAGCTGGGTCCTCAGGTAATGCTATATCTAATTTTCTGAAGAACTGCCAGATTGATTTCCAGAGTGGTTGTGCCAGCTTGCAATCTCCCCAACAATGGAGGAGTGTTCATCTTTCTCCACATCCTCGCCAGCATCTGCTGTCACTTGAGTTTTTGGTCTTAGCCATTCTGACTGGTGTGAGGTGGAATCTCAGGATTGTTTCAATTTGCATTTAGCTGAAGACTAAGGATGTTGAACATTTCTTTAGGTGCTTCTCAGCCATTCTGTATTCCTCGGTTGAGAATTCTGTTTAGCTCTGTACCCCATTTTTAATAGGATTATTTAATTCTCTGGAGTCTAACTTCTTGAGTTGTTTGTATATTTTGGATATTAGCCCTCTATCAGATGTAGGGTTGGTAAACATCTTTTCCCAGTATGTTGGTTGCAGTTTGTCCTACTGACACTGTCCTTTGTCTTACTGACACTGTCCTTTGTAATTTTATGAGGTCCCATTTGTTGATTGTTGATCTTAGAACATAAGCCATTGGTGTTCTGTTTAAGAATTTTTCCCCTGTGCCCATGTGTTCAAGAATCTTCCCCACTTTTGCTTCTATTAGTTTCAGTATATCTGGTTTTATGTGAAGGTCCTGTATCCACTTGGTCTTGAGCTTTGTACCAAGAGATAAGAATAGTTCGATTTGCACTCTTTTACATGCTGACCACCAATTGAACCAGCACCATTTGTTGAAAATGAAGTAATCCAGTCACAAAAGAACACATATGGTATGTACTCACTGATAAGCGAATATTAGCCCAAAAACTCAGAATACCCAAGATAAAATTCACAGACCATATGAAGCTCAAGAAAAGGAAATCCAAAGTGTGGATGTTTTAGTCCTTCTTAGAAGGGTGGGAGGGACTTGGGAGGAAGAGAAGAGAAAGAGGGAAAAAAGGGGCAGGATTAGGTATGGGAGGAGACAAGGATGATAGACAGAGGGTCAGGAAATTGAACAGAGGTGTGTGTTGCAATGGGGGTTGGGGAACTGGGGATAGCCACCAGCAAGTCCCAGATGCCAGGAAAGCAAGAGGCTCCCAGGACCCAAAGGGGATGAGATTAGTTGAAATGCCCAGCAAAGGGGAGGGAGAACCTGTAGAGACCATACCCAGAGGTTAGGCAAAGCCTCTGTTTGAGGGATGGGGCCACCTACTCATCTCCAAATTTTTAACCCAGAATTGCTCCTGTCCAAAGGAAATACAGGGGCAAAGAGTGGAGCAGAGACTGAAGTAAAGACCATATAGAGACTGCTCCACCTGGGGATCCATCCCATATGCAAACACCAAACCCAGACTCTATTGCAGATTCGAAGAAATGCTTGCTGGCAGGATCCTGATATAGCTGTCTCCTGAGAGGCTCTGCCAGAGCTTGACAAATACGGAGGCTGATGCTGGCAGCCAACTATTGGACTAAGCACAGGGTCCTCAATGGAGGAGTTAGAGAAAGAATTGAAAGAACTGAACGGGTTTGCAACCCCACAGGAAGAACAACAATATCAACCAACCAGAGGCCACACACACACACACACACACACACACAAACACATGCCCCAGAGCTCCCAGGAACTAAACCACCAACCAAAGAGTACATATGGAGGGCCCCATGGCTCCAGTTGCATATGTAGCATATGTTCTGTGAAAGCTAGATGCCCCAGTGTAGGGAAATGCCAAAGCAGTAAAGTGGGAGTGGGTGGGTGGGGGAGAACCCTCATAGAAGCAGGGGGAGTGGGGATGGGATGGGTGGTTTCCCGAGGGGAAACCAGGAAAGGGGATAATATTTGAAATGTAAATAAATAAAATATCCAATAAAAAAGAAGCAAAAAATAATTGAGACAAACATAATATGCCATAATTTTCCTTAAAAATAAAAATTATTTCTAAGATGTCTAAAAAAAGAAAAAGAGGCTTAAATTTCCTGAGGCTTTGTAGGGGATGGGCAGTAATTGAGCCTGGGTGATATATTTGGTAGGGTTTTGTAATTGAATGATTGTGTATGGGGTGTGTTTTACTAAAGAGGACTTTTGAGTGTTCCACACCCTGTGGATCTAACTGGGAAGCCAGTAAGGGAAAAGGGTGTGAGGGTGTATTAGATTGTGTGGTTTGGAGGAGAGGGAGAAAGGAAATGTTTGGTGAGTCTGTGGTCAAATAGATGGAAGGAATAAAGAAATAGAGGATCCCACTTTGGCTAGTATAGTAGTCTGATCCTGATTCCTGAACCACAACAGTTGGTACATTGGCCAGGAATGTCCCTTACCCTTGAACACCCCTTATTCATTGCTAATGAATGCCACTAAGCCGGCTCCCTCTGTGAGGAGTTAAGTTTCTTGTACCTATGCAGTTCTGTCTTCTTGGTTTGGTTGTTTCCGGTTTGATCTAGACTTTCAGAGACCCAAAGGAGTAGAGCTGGATGCAACATCAGAGAAAATCAGGGGATGTCCTGCTTCCTCTCTTGTTCCCACTAGGCAAACACCTGGTTCCAGTTGGGGTCCCTTTGGTAGGACATCTAGTTCTCTTCCTTCTGGTACTCCCCCAGCTCTATTTGTCCTCCCCATGCCAGTCTGTCCATGTTTGTCAGTTTGTTTTGTTTTATTGCTTGATTGTTGCTCTGTGTTTCATATTAAAAAAAAAAAAAAAAAAAAAAAAACAGGTAAAACTTTGTCTTCTGGCCATTTACCCCTGATTTAGTTTTAGCTCATTTCAAAGATTTAAAAAAAAATAGCCTAAATTGGCCCAACAAAACTGATAAACTGCCCTTGGAGTCCTGCACTTGAAGCTAGGAGTCTAGCACTGCTGGGAAGCCCTGCCAGGGGTTGCTTGTCTGTACAAGCTGCTCTTAAAAGGTCCAGCAGCTTCTTGGCTTCTGGGCTTCTCAGCTTCTCTGATAAGAAAACTGACAGCTGTTTCTCCTACAAAAAAAAAAATCTCTACAACTATAAGAATTGGGTTAACAAGTGACAAGGTATTCCTCCCTTAAAATTACAACTAGAAAGAAAATTAAAAATTTTGTCTGTCTATTACTAAATACATAAAATTGTATGGCCACTCTATGTTTGTTTCTGACTGGTCTTACTATATAAAATTGTTCTAAATGTCTTAGTTATAGATTATTGGCTTATAAGTTACTAGATATTGTTAAAAATCTGTAACATCTATAATAAAAATTTGGCTTAAAACTGG
>JAJTUV010003366.1:0-69091 GCA_021653895.1 Mastomys natalensis | reverse complement strand
AAACATGAGAAATATTGTGATGAGCATGTTGAAATGATCCAGCGTGCACACAGCAGCCTCCTGATGGGCCCGTCTCTTATTTCAGTGTCCTAAGGGGTATTAGGAAAACCTCACAGATGGTCTGCTCAAGATGGAAAGAGAACCCTGATATTTGGTGGAGGGTCACAATGTGTCTGGGTGTATAGGGACAATGTGTCCCTGCCCAAGAGGTCTGCAATGGCTGGTGGCCTGGCTCACACCCATGGAGCAGCAGCCTCCAGTCTTGCGTCTGGCCCGCCAGGAGCCAGACATTCATGGCGATCCATCTTCATTCTGGCACTGGCTTCTGTTCATCCAGCCAGCCCTGCACTTGCTCCGCCCTGGTTGGGAATCTAACCTGGTTCTGTTTTCAATTTTGGAAGTGTAGTTGTGGATTAAACACCAGTCGAATGATGGGAAAGAGTCAGAGGGAACAGCTGCTCTGTCCTCGCCATCCTGCCAAGGCCTAAATGAGCCTCCAGGAAGCATGGGGGAGGTGAGGGCCTCCTTCCCGGCAGGAATGATGCATGGCCCAGAATGGTGTGGCCTGCTAGGTAGGGTCATGGTGCTCCTGGGGAACCTGTGGGCACAGGGCCACGGGTTCCTATATACCATCATGGAAACCCCAGTGAGTGGTCATGTATCTGATTAAACTTAAAGGACTGTTCGGATAAGGCAAATGACACCCCAACTGTGCCTAATTAGATGGCTAATCTGCTTGGCTCTTTTGCAGAGATGTACAAGAACCCAGCACACACAACAATGAGTCATTTCCTGTGGCTCCTATGCATGTATTCTTTTCATTTTCCATCTACCTTTGACCTGCAAGGATCCTCTCCCTTTGATGAATGGAAGGAGCCACTGTACATTTGGTCAAATGCTAAGCTTTGTTGTCCTTTCTTGCTTCAGGTCTGTGGGATTGATTAGCAGGTTTTGTGGGCAGCAGAAAGCTAATTATCCTGGCTAGCCAGCAAGGATGAATGTGTAGTCAGCTGGCTCTGTGCTGGCTGGAACACTTTGTTCATCTCAACTTCAGCTGAGGTCCTCTGGAAAAGAGGACCTTCATTAATACATATATTTTGAAGTCTTTCTAGGAAACCCTCAGCCATAGGTAGCTTTCTTGCAATGGGGAACTATTTTCCCAGGCAAGTCCTGAAGCAGGATAGAGTGGGCTCACATCTGTTCCTGATGCCAGTGTCCCTAAGGTATCACAAGGCTCCACCTGCCTTGGAGCAGGGATTCTTTCTGAGGGGCTGGAGTACCTCTGTGGTAGGTGGGGTTGGGGAAGGTTCCCACTGACAAAAGAGAGGAGGTGGAGAGACTACTGATGAGTGAGGAGTTACTCTTGTTTGTGACCATAGAGGGCATATATTTTGAGTGCGGAGATGGGCATAGAAATTTCATTTTAGTTCAACTTTGTTCATCGTTAAAATAATACTCAACAATAACTTGGAAACTGCTTCTTACTTAGAGTTCATTTTGGCTATTTCATTTTGTCTTCCTCTCTCTTTCTCCTCCCTCTTCCTTTGAGTCAACATTTCTGTAGCACGGGCTAGCTTCAAACTCACACTCTTCCTCCATCAGTCTTGTGAGTATGGGACTAAAGGGATGTGCTGTCACATCCAGTTGCCCTCCCCATCTATAATAATATCTTTGAATAGAAGCATTGAAATTTTGTAGGCTATGTTTTTATGCTTTCTTCCTGAACATGAGAAAATGATTAAGAGCCTTTCTATGACTCTTATAAGCCACACACAGTTTCAGAGAGCTGCAGAATTCCAGCCAGTTGACATATCCAGAAGTTACCTCTTTGCTATATATTTTAGGTAATTTCTAATGTGACATTGTCATGAGAACATCGGAAATGTGTCTCTTGGTAATGGTCATTATTTTTATTCTGAGGCATTTTCCATTGCCAGATGATCACGACTGGCACAAAGGCACTCAGAAGTTCTCAAAGGCCATCTCCAGCTGCCAGCATTTTTTGCGACTCTCAGCATTACAGTTTCAGATTAACAATAGCCTTTACATTGATGTGTGTCAATGTTAGCTTCAGCTGTTAACTTGACACAAACCTAGAGTTCTCTGGGAGGGAGGATCCTCAAATAAGGAATTGCCTAGATCAGATTAACCTGGGAACCACATATTGCTAATTGATGTGCCCGGCCCACTGTAGGTGGTACCATCCCTAGGCTCTGGTCCTGGTTCTGTGTAGGAAAGCTAGATGGGCAAACCAGAAGTAGCAAGCTAGTAACCAGCATTCTTTCATGGTTTTTGCTTTAAGCCCCTGTCTTGAGTTTCTATTTGATGGACTGCAACCTATAAGATGAAATAAACCCTTTCTTCTCCAAGTGACTTTTGGTTATGGTATTTATAGCAAAACAAAAAGCAGACTAGAACAGTATGTATCTGCTTTATTTTAATGAGCACTTCCTTGACTGATAGCTAATGGGAACAATGTTCCCGAGGTCTGGAACATCCTGCCTTAGCTCTGAATTCTTTAACCAGAAAGTGGAGTTGGCCCTTGATATCCCTTGTGAGACTCAGTACTGAGCACATATTGGTGGAAAACGCCAGTGGAAGTCTTTTCCTAATTTAAAAAAAAAAACAGCAAGAATGTTGAAAAAGTCATGAGGAATCATTAAAAACCAATAATAAACATAAACCTGAATATATATATAATGAGAATTTCATGTTCTGGGTTGACAGTTCTTCCAAGAGCCAAAGATGATCTACAGCCACATCAGACATGAGAATCCTTCCTTTGAATTGTTGGTTTAAAAAAAGAAAAACTCCTAAAACAGTACTGGCTATTGCTATTATCCTTGATTTCCCTACAGAGGTAGAAGATAAGTCCCCTGGGCTGAAGATAGCATACACTTCAGATACTGGGTCCAGAGGCCCCTTTGCTGGAACTTACTTGAAAGCTTCCTCCCTGAGGACTACCTTTCATGGTACTATCTCTCATGCTACCAGAAGGCAAGCTTCAAAAGAATGGAAGCAGCCACCAGTCCTACCTAGCTATGATATCTATCAACCACAACAATGACTAGCTTAGCACCAGAAAGGGTACAACAGTGGCATGCACACCTTGTTGGTAACTCGTAGTTCTATAATGGGCTTAAGACCTGCCTAACAAGGGGAAATTATGCTTGGTACCGGAAACCTAGTCAGCTACCCAGGGCTAGTGAAATTATGGATCTTGAAAGAGAACCTTACAGCCACCAATTTATGAGATCAGATTAATCCCTATCTAATTCTAAATGTTTATCTTTATACATCAGGTAAATTTAGTATTCACCCTTAACAAAGAAACTTCTCTTTGCGTGTGTGTGTGTTTTGTGTGGTGTGGTGAGGGAGAGTGGAGAGAGAGAGAGAGAGGAGAGAGAGAGAGAGAGAGAGGTATAGAAAGCCATTAAAATGCAGATCTGTGGAGCCCAGTGCCAACTGATACATCTATAATACATCACTTACACCTAAGACACTCAGGGGGGTCATTGCAAGAGAAGAGGAGGGAAGATTTTAATTATGTTGATTGTGTCTCCTACAAATATTAGAAGCTATATTCATAAGCTCTCACAACGTGATTGCTTAAACATACAGTGTGCTAATAATTCCCAGTGCTCTGTGTCCTTGACAACACTTGGCTGTGTCTCACATTTATTTTAACATTGGTGTGTTGTAAGTAGGTGCATGTGTTTCCATGTAAACTTGGTGGAACACAACAATAAATATCGAGATCATATGAGGCCTCTGGTATCTGTGAACCTGTGTGCCAGGAGCAAATGTCAGATCTCTGGAGCAGGTCAGAGCAGGTGATATTGGAGAGTGAGGCAAGGACAATCCCTCAGGACAGGAAATAGGGATTTCTGTCTTGAGATGTCTGGGATGATATATCAAGTCTACACTGAATATGTTTGAGAGACTGCTGGCTAAACTGGAGTTATCAGGGTGCTAGCAAGAGATAGGGTGTACACTCAGGTCTTGTAGTAAAGACACTGTATAAACAGGTGTGGACAAGGAATAGGGATTCAGAGGCAGAATATCACTTTTCTTGAGGAGATAATAGTGAAGCAGGATGACCAGGAAAGAGTTAGCTGTATAAAGAGCCCCCCTCAACAGTACAGTCAACAAGCCCAGAAGACCTAGCAAAGCTAACCTGGAGCCATGTTTGTTTCTACCTGACTTTACCTGTCTTGTGACTTGGATCACCTTTCAATGGCTCATTGAATGATCCCAAGGGAAGCCCAAGGGCAGGTCCATGCATTGATTTAGTTCAACCAAGTTCATCCCCTTCTGTAACAGAACACAGAAAAGGGTTGAGAGTGGGCAGTGTCTGGCACAAGTTAGGATGAGCTGAGGTCCACCACTTCTTACCAGGGTTCACTGTGAAACCTTGTGACTCACCATAAATCCAGTCCTGTGAAAGCATGCCTTCCTAAGCATCATTAACTTCTACCAACTCACAGAGAGCCCTTTACTACAGAACACAGAGATATAACCTGGTCTCAGATCATTAGTTCTTGGCAGGGTCACTTCCCTCCACCATGAACTTGGTCAGGTGGTGAGAGTTGCATCTTGTTTGATTCTGGATTTTGAGTGGCCATTGTGGTCTCTGGTATCTACCAGAGCATGCCTGCTAATAGAAGGATGAAGGGTTATTCAAAGAGAAATAACATAGTTCTAGGGATGGCAAATTATAAAATAATGCAGAAAATGTTCAAGTAATAATTTATAAAGTTAGACAGTAGATCACTTAGAAATCACCCAGGAAAGATGAAAAGTCTCTAAAAGTTTCTTTTCAATGCCTTTCTAAGAAGAGAAAGGTACAGTTCTTGCTCAGTCAGGGGTGCATACTGCAGTGACAGGTCAAAGCCATGGCTATCATGACTAGATGCTACTGTAGAGCTGTCTGGTGTGGCTGTTTGGTGACTTTGACTTTGGCATGCAAACATTCTCCCTCTACCAGCCTCCCTTGCCATGGTTTTCAGCAGTTCCCTTAATGAAGATAGATGTGGGTCTGGACAGTGCTAGGTGCTGCATCCTCTCCCATTCCGGTGTGATCTAAGTGATTTTTCCTGCTTCTCATCAGTGGCTGGGCTCTGTGCCGGCAGTGATGGACCATCCCTTTCATTCCCATTCACATACCTAGTCTTATAGCTCACTTGTGATATAGCTTGACTGATTTTCCCCCAAATAGGAACAGATATGGTCTGAGGGAAACCATAGCCTGGTCACATGATATAGGCTCCTGACACAACTGATCTCTCCTATGGCAGGTTGGTCTTTAAGTAGCCCAATAGATGCTGACAGTGAGACCTCAGAAAGCCAGTGCAGCTTTTGAGATGTGAAGGTCCAGTTGAATACCCTCTGTTCAAATAAAGCAGAACTCAGCCCAATTCAATTGTGTTCCTCCCCAGACCTCATTCAGTCCAACAGTGATGCCCAATAGTGAACTTAGCTGAAAGGCAAGTTAAATTGAATAAAGTGGAGGAAAGACGTAAATTCCTTTTACCCCAAGCCTGACTGCATAGGGGTTGATGTCAAAAGTATCCCCTCTCCAGGAAAAAGACATCGGAATGGGTATGGCCCTCATACCTCGCTAAACAAGGACAGGAGGACCGGAGCCATTACAAGGTCCCCTTCAATTACTGGAGGTCAGGCCTCTATGCCCGCCTTTGAAAGATTAGAATCGCCAAGGCCCTTCTATACTTAGAGAAGGGAGGAGATGTCAGGGAGCCTCAATTATACACCGAAGGCCTAAAATCAGCCATAGGCCTAAAATCAGCAATAGGCCTGACATACATACATGCTAAGTCTTGGGTCTCTGTGGGAAAAACACTGAAACAGAATGCTATAAGCTATGGTAAACAGGCAGCTTTTGTGGAAATTACCAGCCTGAGTAGTCATAGATCCTGTAAATAGGTAACCACAGTGGACAGTACCAACTTAGATAAGGACAAGTGAATCATAGGCAGAGTTCGTAGTGACCTGTCCCCTCATCCTTCACCTAGCTGATACCCTGTTCTGAAAGGTATCTGTACTTCCCTGATTACCTATGCTCCGGTGTCATTCCCTTCCCCACATCCTGCCTTTTTGTGTTTATAACCCCTGTGTGAATAAGTAAATTACGATGTGATAAAAAAAAAAAAAAAAAAAAAAAAAAAAGTAAAAACCTGGAAAAAAAAGTTCCTCCTACCCAGGAGGATGGCTCCCGAGAGGACTGTGTAGCATGCATTTTTGGGCTGCCTTCTTTTGGTGATTGGTGTTCATGTGTGTTTGATTTTGTTTGTGCTTTTTTGTGATTGTTTGTTTGTTGTTTGTTTTTGTCAGTGACTTGATGCTTCTCTTTCTCTAAGGCTGATTTTCTGGAAGTGATTAAGCCAGGTTTGTTGTTTTGGGGCTCCAGAGAGGACCCTGGAGAAAGCGAGTCAAACAAATGCTGTATTTTGCCACTGGTGAGTTTTGGTTTCTCGGACTCAGATTAAATCAGAATGATATGGAGCTAAGGGTGGGCTGCAGAGGCTCAGGCCTTCATTAATATTCTGCTGGTACTCTGGGTGGCACAGGCTCTCTCCTAGCCAGGATGGCTCAGTCTGTCTTCTGCTCTAACCTGTGGTGTTTATCTGCTTTTCAACTCAGTTGGGTTGCAGATTCTGAGCCATTTGCCTGCTAACTCCTTCTATAGTGATGAAATGCAAACCGAGTTGTCTTTGATGTATTAGAGGCATCAGTAACAGTTTCCCTGAAGCCAAAGTCTTCCCAAAACTCATCACCAGGGAGCTTGATCTTGGGAGTGGTGGGAACCATGGTGGAGCCTGGCTGATGTACTTAGTGTCTCTCCACGCTGGTCCATTCCTTATCAAATCAGATTGCCAGGGATATTCTCTTGAGGCTCCAGAAGAGGAGAGGAGGATTTTTAAATTTTAAATCAGAAAAGAAAAGCAATTAGTATGCACTAATTAATAATATAATAATAACAATAACATTTTTGAATTGCTGCCTAGTCAGAGAGTGGCTTCCGGCTCTTTGCCAAAAGTTCTGTGTATGGTGGCTGCCTTTCAAGGTGTCATGCATCTGTTTCCAGATCTGACAGTGATGGTGTGTTTTGAAACAACTAATTGCTGGCTTTGTTTATTGAGAAAATTTTAGAGCCTCACTCAGGCATCTAATTTCACATAGCATCTGCTGTTGGTATCACCAATGCAAGTTTCAGAGAAGAGAGCAAAAAGTAAACAGAGAAAATGAAAATACAGATAAGCCAGAGCTGTGGAGGGACAAGGAGTTTCACGTGGCTGGTCAGAGCCTTCAAGCCACCCTTCCCATCATCAAATGTGTGTCATAGTTTGCCAAGTATCCGGGCTGTCACACCTGCCATCCCCACCTGTGACATTTTCTTCCCTGTTTTGCATTAACTAATCAGTCCTGAGATGTTGGCTTCTCCTCTTTCCTCCTTCATAGTGGGCTCGCACACCATGCTTCCAACAGCACCAGTGAAGAAGCAGGCTCTCCCTGCATGGAACGACAGGGTAGATCTCTAGCCTGATCCCTGACCAGGCAGACAGCACTATTGGAAGATCTTGTGAGTCTGCCTTGGAAATGGTTGTTAAAAATCTGAAAGCTCATAAAAACTCAGTGCCTCTGAAGGTCTGAGTGCTGAGCCAGACTTTCCATGGACTGGTTAAGAATGTGAAATTGTGTCCATCTTTCTAAAGAACAATGCAAACCCTGAACCTCATTCTCTTACTTCTGTGAAGCCACCATAGGAAAGTGATCAGGGTCTAATAAGGAGGGAAAGCAAAACCCAGGTCAGCTGAGTGAAACTGTAAAGAAATGGCTGTGGAAAAAGGGTTCCCTCCAGCATGAACACTCATGTATCAACTAAAGAAACCTAAATGACCGGTAAAAGGCAAATGACCACAACAGAGTACTATCCAGCCATTGAGAATGACATTTACTGAGTTTCCAATGGGACAACAACATTGATCAAATGATAAGTGGAAATAAAGATACAAAGTCATACCTATAATCTCAAGATATATATGGGTGGAGGGGGGATTACAAAATTATAGATGATTTTTTTGGTTGTCCTTGATAGCTCTTTTCAAAGTTTGCACAATGAACATACATTACATACTTTTGTGTTTATGAGTGCTAGTTACACAACTTATTTAAAATTTACATGAAGGAAAGAAGTAAGCTTCAAAAAGATCCTGCCATCCCAGATAGTATGAAGACTGTGCAGTCCTCTACACAGTCCTCTGTATCATCTTTAGGTCTATACTGGTAGTGGGTTGCATTGATTTCCTTGCTGGCATGATGTTTTCTCATTTGCTGATGCACAAACGACTTAAGGAGAGAAGGGTCTACTTTGATCAGTTCTAGGGGATCCAGCCCATCACAATAGCACGCATGGTGGCTGGGGCATGAGGCAGCTGGTCGTAGTGCATCCGCAATCAGGAAGCAGAGAGAGATGAATGCTAGTACTCAGCTCTATTTTCCTTTCTTAGTCAGTCTAGGACCCCAGCTATAGAACGAAACTTTTCATATTTAGGCGGTGTCTCCTCATCTCAATTAGCTCAGTTTTTTTTTTTTTTTTTTTTTTTTTAACTCTCACTGACAAATCCAGAGATTTCTTTTCCTGGTGATTCTGAAAATCAAGAAGGATGCTCGGTGTAATCTTTCTTAGAGATGGGACCATTCTGTTCCTGAGGAGTCTTGTGATACGCAGTTGGTGCTTTTCATATATAAGGAGTGTTTGGGACATGCAGAGATACTGTCTGGTCACATTGAGCACTGTGAACTATGGGATCACATTGGTTTAGTTTGGTTAGTACAGGTACAGGGAGGGATTTAAAGAAGTCCTTAGTGTAGGTGGTCTGGGATGCAAAGGGTCCATGATTTGGAGTGTGGTGTAAAACTGACATTTAAGGACAAACAACATCAACTTTAACCAGGTTAGAAACGCTGAGTCTTGGGCCAAGACTCATTTTGGGCCAAGATTATCCAGATCTGTTGCTGACAAGTTCCCAGGCCAAGTTTTGGGTATACATATTGCTAAGAGGTTTATTCTGACAGTGATCTGACCCAGTCAGTGGGGGCAGAGAGGCATATCACATTCCTAAGAAGTTGTCAGGGTGTTAACTTTCTACCCCAAGAAAAACTCAACCCTGGTTTTTATGAGTCACAGTGTTGGCTCCACTGAAGGCTGAACTCTGAAAGTTCTGAGTTGGTTAATTGAGCAATACAGGTGATGCAGGGTGTGCCAACATTAGCTTCTGGATCTACGGTTGGCATAGGATAGGGCTCACCCCTTCAGGGTTCTATGTAGCTCTAGGCCAGGCATGCCTCTGTCCCTTTATTCATTGTTGCAGAGCTTTGGTACTTCAAGGATGACTGTGCAAGCTGCCTCCCAGGGCTTGAGTTCTAGAGCTGTTGGCTTACCCGAATGAGTCTCCCTGATCTCCTCCTGGTGTTACTCTAGGACTGTTGTCTCACCTGAGTCTTTCTGCTCCTCTCCTGAGGTTACTCTGGGGCTGAATATGCCTTTTCTCCTCCAGGCTTATTGTTCAGCTTATTTTACTGTTGTACACACAGCTGCCTCTCTGTTCTTGCTTTCCCCATTCTTGCCACTCAGAAAGCCCCAAGTGCCCTAGTTATCTCTCTAGATCCTCATGCCTCTCACTAAGCTCACAGTGGGTGCCATCTAACACAATGGGTGCTGCTGAGATAGCACACACTTGACCCTGTCTCATCCCTCTAACAAGAAACAAGTCATGACCCTCCTCACCCTTGACAGTGATGCCTATCAAGCAGAACCCAGCCTGGGACTTGATCCTCTACTGAGGGCGGGCCTATGATTAACTTTTGTGATCTGGTATATTTAAAGCACCTAGATCTCAGAAGCCCTCAAGACTTGACTTGCCCCTCCAGTGCTTCTTGGCTTTGCTTAGAGCTGAATAAGTACGTGTGAGGCTGGGTCTGTGCTCCCATAGAGGCAGGCTGTGTGAGCAGGTGGAGATAGTTTCCAAACAGCTGTAGATACACTCCTGCAGATCTAGGAGAAGGTGGGGGCTTTTTACTCCCACAGGTGACTTAAGCTTTGATTTTGTTAAATTTATTTCTTTACTTAAGTATGCTTTTAGGAGAGTAAAGGAGAACTACATATACTTTATGTGTAGTTCTTCAGGAGGTATCCACCTAGTTTTATGAGACAGGATTCTTTTCACTGGACCTGAGCTCACAAATTAACCAGTGAGCTCAGCACTCTGTCTACTCTCCTACCGCTCTGTGCTGGAATGACTGGTCATGCTACCTCATCTGGTTTTTTGCATGGGTGCTGGGGATCAAATTCAGGTCCTTATGCTTGTGCAACAATGACTTTCACAAATGATCCATCTCCCCAGCCTTTCCTTAGCTAACAGGCATCGGCATTCTGAGGTCAGAGTCTGTTGTCTTAGTGGTGTCTTTCCATGATGCTCACATCTGCTCTTGGTCTTTTGCACTCACACAGCCATCCATGTGGACAATATTCAGTATTCCTCAGTGTCTCTGTCACAGAGAATAATGTCATTCCACAGCATACTGCCCAGGGCGCCAGCTTGGCTCTGAAACAGAAGCCCAGAGCCTGGGTGCAGCTGCTCCTGGCTTAGGGGATGTGCAGTTGTTCAGGCTTCTTCCCAAGTGCCAGAGAGCCTGCCTTCTCATCCTCTCCAGCCCTTCCCTGTGGTGGGATTTATTCTTCTTTATTCCCATTTTCCTCTGCACTTACCACACAGACAGAAGCTCAGAGGATCTGGAACTTAAATCACAAAGACCCTAACATTTCATTCTAGAATTTAAATGTCCCTAAGGCAAGAGAGTCACGGTAACAGGTAGCCCCCTTGCACCCTGGAGCCCATTTGATCACCAGGAATTCAGTTGCATTCAGCAATCATCTATTATATCTTAAGCTCTGACGAGGTCCCTGAGTTAAAAGGGTGAATAATGGCAAGGGAGATAGGCCAGTAGATAAATGCTTAGCATGTATTCTGTAAATGTATATAGGATGCTGTAGGAGGAAGGATCATGGCTACTCTGATGCTGATTGGAGGGTGTTGAGGTTAATAGGATGGACCATCCTACTCAAATCTCCATTACTCCAGATGGAAATGCCTTCCTCTACCCAAGGACAATCTGATGGGGACAATCAGTAAAATACAGGATGCTTAGACTGATAGAGATTCATCATTAGGGAAGGAAAGATGGGGATAGACATTGCTCCAAAGCTGCTGCTGGAAGGATCACACATTACTTCTACCTCCATGTTGGATAGCACAAGTCATGTAGCCAAGGATACCTCAACAGGAGGAAGTACAGTCTCATGTCTGTGAAGCCAGTGGTGTGTTTCCTATAAATTAATTAGTTTCTTCATCCTGGTACAGAGTAGCCAATAAACAGCAACTCAAGGGAGGAAGTGTTGTCTGCTCATGGCTTAAGGTATAGTCCATCATGAGGTGGAAGGTTTAACAGTGAGATTATTTCAGGAATTTGGCTGCAGGGTCCGAAGGCTGCTTGTTTTAATCTCTTTGGACTAGAAAGCAGAAAGTGGCTAAGAGAAAGTAGGGCCAGGTTATAAAAGACAAGGCTCCTCTCCCAGTGATCTGCTTCCTGTAGCAAGACCACCCCCCACCCCAATGCTCTAAAAGGTTTTACAACCAATCAAAGTAGTGCCATCACTTGGGGACCAAAAGTTGAAACACATAAGCAGATGGGGGAAACTCACTTCTAAACCATAACACCTTGTAAGTTGATGCCTTTTGTTCCAACAGGACATCTGAACGCACTCAGGACCCAAGTATGGGGAGATGGACAAGAAAACATAACTTGCTCTCAGGCAAGAGAAACATGGCAGGAAAAGTAACTCCTGAATCACACTGCATTTTCAACTGCAGAGTCAGAGATAGTGCTTATGGGCTCTGAGAAGGGTTTCACAAATTGGTTCAGAGCTGACAGTACCTAACTGACAGCTGTGGCTTCTAAGGACACCTCACAGGGACAAGCGTGTTAACCCTGAAGAATTGCCTCTGCCAACCATACTTTCCTTACTGCTTGTGACAAAAGTAAGTTAAGGAGGGAAGAAAGAGTTCATTTTGATTTAGAGTTCAAAGGCCTGTCCATCCATCATGGTAGGGGAGTCATGACCACAGGAGCATGAGGCAACTGGTCATATTCCATCCACAGCCAGGAAGCAGAGAGAGGTGAATGCTGGTACTCAGCTTGCTTTCTCCTTTTCCTTATTATTAGTTAGAGTTCCCTATTCCATGGAAGGGTGTCCTGGTTAGGTTTGTCAACTTGACACAACCAAGAATCATTTGGGAAGAGAATCTTAATTAAAGAATTATCTGGATTAGGTTGGACTTCTCATATTGGTACAGGAAGACTCATACCATGGTGAGTGGCACCATCTTCTAGGCAAGGGATCCAGAGAAGTATAAGAGAGAAGAAAGCAGAGAGCAAGCAAGGATGCTTTTCTATCTGATCTTGGCTATGGTGTGATATGACTAATTTCTTGAGTTTCTGCGTTGGTTTCCATGAAAATGATGGACTAAAACTTGGAACTGTAAGACAAATACTTTCCTTAAATATGTTACTTTTTATCAGGAAATTTGTCACAACAGAGACACAACCAGACAACAGGTATCACCCACATTTAGGTGGGTCTTCCATCCTCAGGTGAATCTTTTTGGAAATGCCATATGGACAAACCCAGATGTATATCTCCATGGTGATTCTAAATCCAGTCAAACTGACATTGAAGATTAACTCTTATACTAAAGATACGTTTGACCAACTCATCTGGCCTTCTTCATCTTAACCTTTAGGGAAAGACGCTGTTGGTCACAGTGAGTAGGTCTGGAATGACAAAAAACCAACCTTCAAATGGCTTATGAGAACGTCATTGGGTAATTTTCAAATGGAGCAATCCTGGGATGATGCCAAGGTGCCTAGATGTGGTCACCAGGTGAGGTATTCACCAGGGCATCACCAAGGCTCAACTGGAGTCAAGGTTAAATGGAAGGAGACAAGAGTCAAAGATGGCAGATTTAGATGCCAAGACTAGGTGCTTCTGAGCCTGCTCACACTCTAAGGCAGGGGCAATTAACAATCAAAAGAATTTCCTGTAGACATGCTAACAGGCTAATCTGATCTAGGCAAACTTTCAATTAAGACTCCTGTCTCAGGTAATGCTACATTGTGTCAATTGAACCAGCACACATGTCTAAGGGTAAAGTAAGCCGAAAATAACCAAGTTATTTTCGAGTCCATGGAAGTGAGGAATAATTGAACTGGTGGTACTTGATATAAGTTCAAGTTGAGCTGGAACTTTTACTATTTCTCAAAATGAATGGACACATCCCTTCTTGAGGGTTGGATCTGGATAATCCCCTGTAGGGGTGGGTCTGCAGCACCCCTTCTTGAGGTCATGGAATCATGGAAGGATGGTCCTCAGGTTAGGAGCAATAAAGTCAGCACCCTTGAGGCTTGCCTGTGACTGTCAGGGTTCACAGGGAGAGAGTATTGCCTTCCTAAGAATAGGCATATTCATCAAGACTCAAAGTCATTCTCCACCATCTGGAGTGATTCATCCCTCTCTGAGCAACTCAGTGGCGTCACCTCCTCATGCCTGCCATTTTTCCTGCCAATTTCAGTGGGTAAGGCTGTGTCCCACAACCCATGGGGACCAGAGACCCCAAGGACAATGATGAGGCCTCCAGTCAGAGTCTGTTTGGCCTCGTGATAGAGCCAAGTGATTGTAAATCCATTGTGTCAAGTTTAAATCCCTTCCTATGCTGGCTGAGAATCCGCACTTGGCACGCTAAGCTGTGCTGTAGAGAACAGGTGTCTCCGCAGAGCAGCGGGAGTCACTGTATTTGTTGACTCTACTTGGGTTTATTTAAAAATCTCTGCTGTATATGTGGGGAACTTGCCCAAGCTCAGGGCTTGGCTGCTGTGGCATGCCGTTGGAGTCCATCCATATAGCCACCTGTGTGGTACAGCCCAGCTTGCGAGTTAGAGCGGAGGGGCTAAGTGAGGCAGTGCTAGCTGACTTTATGGATGCTCTCGTTGTCCTACATCACCAGAATTCCACCGAAGATCATCACGTGAGTGTTAAGATGTGTTTAAATTGCTAATGGTCTGGGCCATTGACTTTAACGATAGTCTCAATACTGCTTTGCCCTCATCGTGCAGCTATCTCTTCATGGAGATTATACTTGCTTCCTGGGATGGGTGGGAGTTCCAGGAGGAGGCTCAGGCAGATCATCATGCCTGATACAGCTTTAGTCATCCAAGGGAAGCTGGTAAGAGGGAGGCAGATGGTCCCATGTGTAAAACCAGGGCATGTGGCGACTTAAATATTTTGTGGTGCTCTTAGAAGAAGATGCAAATGTATTGCAGGTAAGTGGCACCAAGCTTCAGCACCATGGATGGTGACTGGGAGAGGGCACTGGGGTAGGTGCTCTCAATGGCAACTGGGGCTTACCAAGAAGTGACTCTTGTTGTTTCCAGACTAGCACTGTGGGTCACAAAAGCTGTCAGGATGGGTGCTGGGCCTCAAGTTTGGCCCAGCATAATCTTTGTGAATTTAGAGCTTGGCAGGGTACTGATTTGGGGATGTTGAGCTTGCCACATCTGGAAGGATGTGGGGAGACCTGAAAGTCCAAGATATACTTTGCCGAAGCTTAAATTAGCTCATGATGGTGGCTCCTGATCCTGGATATGGCTGCCTGGGTGAAGCTGTGGCTATAGGTACAGGGAGGAATTTATCCTGAGACCTCTAGTAGAAGCCTGAAACGCATGCTCTAACCTTTCTGGTCCCCTGGTTCTCCTGCAGGTACCCCCCGCCCCCACTGGCTGACTTACATGGGAGGCTAGAGGGTGAAGAGGCCAACTGATACCCCGGATGCTCTCCCTCCTAGGCATAGATTGGGGTGCAGAGTGCTTATGAGGACACAGAGCAGATGCTCAACTCAGTTCCCGACTGACAACTTATTCAGCCCCAAGGCTTATGCAGAGCTGGTCTTCCCAGAAACTATCTCAGTAAGGGGAGTCAAGCAGATCACAGAGAGGAGAGAGGTAAAATTCTTGGTTCAGACACTGATTAGCTCTGACTCTTGCAAGTTCCTAGATACCAATCCCCTCGTCAAAAATGAGAGCAGTGATGATCATTTCGCAAATCCTGTGGAGTCCACACAGGATCTGAGATGGAGGTCCCCTTTTGCAGTGTGGTTAAATAGACAGACAGCCGCAGAGACAGGAGCTACTGCTGGGAGCCATTCTCATCAGAGGCAGGGCATCGCAGAGTGTGTAGACTTAGTCTGAGTCTAGAGGTTTTCATGAAGAGTAAGGCTTAGTCTGCCCACAGTTAGAGGGACCAAAGGACTGGGGTGGAGCTCAGGGATAAGAGCAGTGCAGTAGCTGTCTGTCACTGGAGAGTAGGCACATTTGGCCAATAGAATGCACATCATCAGCTAATACATGAAACAGTACTATCACCAGTTGCATAGTTTGGCAGTTTCTGTCATATTAGTTTCTGTCACTCAGGGGCTGGGCATGGCTTAATTGTGTATATTGCTAACCTTAATCAAAGTATTATTAGTGCCAGAGTCATGCTCTCACCTGAAGACCTAGCTAGGGAAGATTCTGTCTTAGGAGCATGTATTTGTGGGTAATGTTTGTGTCCTTGTAGCTGCAGGACTGGGTGCCTAGTTTCCTGCTGGCTATGGGCTCCAGGCTAGGTTCCTGACTCGTGCTTTTCTCCATGAGGTAGTTCAGCATCTAGCTTGCTTACTCAAAACCAGCAAGGGAACATCTCCCAGTGAGGGAGCTGTGCAATCCACACATTCATTTTCAAAAGGAAAAGGCTTTGCTTCTCTACCCTGAGTTGGCCAGGAGCAAGTCTCAGGCCTCACCCACAGTCCTGGATCAGGTGAGGGACTGCACTGAAATATGCAAGCCAGATAGTGGGGATCATAGGTCCCTGAAGAGATTCCAAGACACACATCAACCGAGGTCATTTTAAAACATGAAATAACAACATACCCAATATAAGCTTTTGTGTGTATATATCTTCCCATGTCTTCAAGTAAATGTTTTCTGTATTTTTTCTTCAAAGAATAAGAAGAAATAAAGATTTTGGTTGCACAATAGGCTTGTAGACTTGAGGTATATTATTTCTTTAAGCTGTGGCATCAGAATCCAATTATGTTTCTGTAAGAAAAAGAGTGGTAGGGAAATCCCAGAAGTGCATTTGAGAAGCCCAGGGGGATTTCACAGGCTTCAGCAAAAGGAGCAGCCCCCCAAACCTGAAACTTTATTCTTTAGAAATAGCTTTTGATGGGCAATCATCACAGGAAAGGAGAGGTTTTAATATTGCAAAAATATATACTTTTAAAGATTTCCAGCCCAATGACAACAAAAAAAAGGTAGAAAATGAAAAGGCTCAAGTAACTTATGAAATACAACTTATATCCATGTGCCCAGCAGTCTTAGATACTGGTATGAAAAACACTCCTTCAGACCATAAATCTTACTGTAGAAAATTCTAATAATGCCAAAACATTAGATAATAGCATTTATGTTTTAAGATGCCAAAATAAGATCATGACCAAGTTGAGTTCTGGATCATGACATCTTCTACGCTGAACCTAATGAATAAAAACCACTTGGATGTTACACCCCAGAGGAGCAGAGGAATGAGTTTGGTTGGTAACTATATATCTTGCTAGCTGTTTCAGGACTGATTTTACACATCTGTCCATATGTTTCTATGTAACTAGACACCACTGTGATTAATTAAGCCTCCAATATTTTCAACTTTGTGTAAATGTTTAAAATCAGACATTTCCATTATTTTCTCACATCTCCGTTCCATACACCTGTGAGCTGCACGGGTTAAACACATTCACTGTGACAAATAAAAGAGAAAAAGTAGGTCCCCCTCCTGTGTGCCACAAATAATTGAATTCTTTACATTTTACCTGCTGGTGTGGTTCCTGCTGGGCCAGGCTCTGTGCCTTGCACAGAAAACCCTCCAGGCTCTCCTTTCTGGATATTCTTGTGTGTATGCTCATGTATGTATAGATGCACATATAGTGAGCATTCATGCATGTACAAATGCAGATGCAGGCCAGAGGTCAACCTCAACTGTTCTTCCTTAGGCACTTTCCACCTTGGTTATTTTGAGACAGGGTCTCTTTATTTCCTTGGAAATCACCAAGTAGGCCAGGCTGACTGGTGGTTGAGCTCTTAGGGATCTGCTTGTCTGTCTTCTCAGTGCTGAGGTTTATTTTGGTTCCATAGTGCTGGAGAGACAATGTGTACTGGCTAAGTTCCTATCAGGGAGGGGAAACAGAGCAACAGGAAGTAGTCAAGGACTGGCCCTTGTGGCCTACTTCCTTCAACCAGGCCCCACCTCCCAGTTTCCATAGCATTATCAAGGTGACTAAATCTTCAGCACCTGAGCCTGAGGGGACACTTCAAACCATACATGCACTATAGTGTCTGTTATTTTCCCAGGGATTCACTCAGGCACTGAAGGTCTTCCCAAAGGGAGAGAATTTTTCAGTTCTTGTGATTACGTTCAGTTTCTTGACAGTGTGCGGAAGCTTTTCTAGGCACCTATTTATTTTGCTTTATAAGGGGGAGTGGGGACCATCTTGACCTTTTCCAACTGTGGGACCTGGTAATGGCCTGCTGATTTTGATCTTGAAATTTCTTGTTTGTGATGCCTTCCCATCTTTCCTATTTGACAGTTTCCCGTTTGCTTCAGGGACTCTGAGCAGATGTGCGAGGCCTTCTCAGAGTTCCATGCTCTGAGCTGACTCCTGTAGGCTGCCAACCATTTTTTTACTTAGTTGTCTTCTGCTTTGTTCTTGTTCTTTTTCTTGTTCACTGCTGGTCTCACCCACTGACACTTTTTTCTGTGTGGAACCGAGTACTAAGTGTGTCTATTGTGTTACAGTTTCAGTCTCTGCATTCTTTATTTCTAGATGATCTTTCAGTCCCTTTTCTGCCACTGTCACTTGCAGTTTTCTGTATCCTTCACATTGTCAAGTATGTCCTTTACCTTTTAACCCTAGCACTCAGGGTGTCTGATCATCCTGTCACTGGAGCCTGGGATTGCCGCATAGCCTGTGTGGCCTTTGAGCATTTACTCTAATCCCTGCACTTCTGTGACTTTCTGGAAAGGTTCTGTGCCATCTTTCAGTTCCATCAGGTCCCAGCTCAATTGACCTTTTTAAGCTGAAGCCTTCCAACCGTAAGACCTCATAAACCTGAAGATGATCTTCTGACTAAGGATTTCCTGAGACCACAGCTTCTGAGTGTCAGGGAATCTTTTTCTACCCATTATCTCATCTGCTCAGTTCCAAGAGGTGAGTTCCTCTGGTTCTTGGAGTATGAGGAGAGAGGAAAGGATTTTTTTTGGTGTATATATTTGCCAAAGCCAGGAATGTGGGTTCAGCAAACAGCCTCAAGGTCCTGTGAGACCCTATTTCCATACAAACACTTTAGGGCCTCCTGGTACTGTTTCATTTCTCTGGTTTGTGTTTTGTAATGATTTTTCATTGTTTTCAGTGGCAGACTGAGTAAGTCTTTATTTTCCATATAACATCTGAACTCTGAAAATGAGTATGTTTACTTTAATTTAAAATGATTATTTTAAGCCTACTGTTTATTATATAAAGCCTAAGACTTTTGACTTTCTGATGTATGATAGAAATATGTTAATTAATTTGAGAAACTTTTCATTCCTCCAGTGATTCTAAACCTTTGAAAGATAGACATTTAATCTAGCAGAAGAGAAATCAAAGGCCAATTGGACTTAGGACTTTACTTTTTTGATGGCACTTGGGACTAAATCATGGACCACAGACATGGCAAACAACTGGTCTACCTCAGTCCTATAGCTTTATCATTCAAAAAAAATTTTATTTTGAGATAGGATCTCATTAAATTGTGTAGCCAGGACTTTAATTGGTAGTCCTCCTGCTTCATATTGAGAGCCATTTGATGTGATACAGGGGACTAGACCAAGATCTCTAAAGAGCAATAGTGTTCTTAAATACCAAGCCATTTCTTTAGCCCTAGACATCAGTTCTTGTTTTAAAAAGTGTGAAAAGCTTCAGAAAGAGCTCCCCATGAACTGGAAAGTTAGGGGCTTGTGTTCAACAAGTCTTTTTCCTCAAACTGCCTGTCTCTTCTCTGTAGGGCTCATTTCAAGAACTCCTAAGAGGAAGGTACTTGATCTAAGTATCAAAACCAGAATAGGTCTAAGCTCTCCCATAGCTTCCATGAGAAAGGGGCTGGATTAGAATGAGGGGCTTGCTTGAGAAAGCAGAAGAGGAACAGGCTAATCAGAGAGGTTGAAAAGAGTAAGACAGAGAGCCACAATGACAGGTGGCATGGGAAGAAGACGACTAGGCAGCAGGTGGGTATCAGAGAAATGATTCACAAGTGCAGAACAGCCTTCTGAGCATTCTCTGCCCTGCTGTGCACAAAGGTCAGTCAGAAGATCCCATAGCTTGCAAACCTGAGGATGTTGTCATTGTGTTGTGGGATCTTGGTTCTGGCTGGAGTTTCAGATACATGCAACTCATGCCAATACATGTAACATCCTAACTCCATCCCTTGCTCTATCTTTTGGCAAAGCCCTGTGCTCAGACAAGGAGAATCCACTTTAATATTTATGCTCCCTACTTATCTGTTCTGTAAGGCTTGTCTTTGTCCTCATGGATATTACAATGTGTCTGTAGAAAGTATACATTTAGAAACAACATTCTTTTAACCCAGTCACCACCAATTTCAGTGTATAATTATTAATCACTCTGTAATAGAGATCTCTTGGTTTGCTGAAATCATTTGTCGGGGATGCAGGGGTATGCTACAGTTATCTGCCAGACTGCTCTTTCTCTGCTCATGTTTAGTTATTTCTGGGACACTGTTGGGTGCATTTTCTTCCAGGGAGAATGTATATGGATGGGAATGAATCATTAAGTGTCCAATTGGTTGAGATTTGGTGAGATTGGTTGAGATTTGCTCAAGAGTACCAGGAGAGAGCTGTTCATCTGTGACCATTTCTTAGCTCAGTACCTGTTTGCCTGGCTGGACATTTTCTTGGTGTGTGTTGTGGATCCAGTGCTCACTGCCTCACTTGCTTTTGCCACTGGGAATCTCTAGACCCTCCCATAAAATTACTTTTGCTGTATCTTCATAACTGTAATTTTTATGTTATGAATTGTAATGTAAATATCTGAAATGTAGGATATCTGACATGAAACCCCCAAAGGGGTTGGGACCCACAGGTCGAGAGTCACTGATCTAGACTATGTGTGTAGAGACATGTGCACACATGTACTCTCTTCTCCTACTTGGCCTCAAGATGGAAGTTATCATTCCCATCTTGACCTCGTCTCTTCATCAATGAAAGGAAGCAAGTGTCTGCATTATTGCTAAAGAACTCTGAATTTCTTATGTGGTCCAGAGTGGGTCAGTCATTGTGTTAAATTTGATGACAGTATCTATTCTCATAGGAGGAGACAGAGACACATTTTTGGCAGTCAAGAGGTTGTAAGGGTGGATCTATTGACAAAGGCCACTGAGTGGAAACTCTCCAAGTTATAGCAGTACTCAACCTGGGTAACTGAGTCATATAGCAAAAAGATGTAATGTAAAGATATGTGGGCAGCCCAGAATTCATAAGAGGCAAGGAAATTAAAACTTTGGAAAGTAGAAAAGACTGCTAAGAAAGAAAATCAATTAAAGTCCAACAAGAGCTACATACAAACTTACCTGTTCCCCCAGGTGCTGGACTTCCTCGTATTAGGGAAATTTGTATGCAATCACTTCACATCAGAAGCTTTAAAAAGCCATTAATTTTGGCATTATTTTTCTGTTTCAAAACCAAAGTGAGGATTATAAACAGTTTAAAGAGCTTTAAAATGCTAGCACCATTCACCAGAGACCTCAGCAAATACCCACAAGAATACAAAAACGGACAAGGTTCTGTTTCATTCCGGAAAGCCCCCAAACCTTCTACTTCTCCACGCCTTGATGTTAGGAGCTGTGGAAAGGCGGCTGTCTCCTGGATTTCCATCAGGGCTTCACTGGAAGTGAAGTGGGTTGGGTGAAGAAATGAGGCAGACCTGAGTTCTCTGTGTTTCTGATAGTGGGAAGCCAACTTCTAGATTATCTCACAAACACATAGAAAACATAAAAAGAAGTAAAATTATGCAGAAGCACATAAATTATGTAGATGATGGAAACCCTATGCAAAGCATGATATGTGCACATAATGGCATATTTCCCTAGGGCCTAATTGCATCCTTTGGGTAACTTCTGAAGCAGCTGAATATTCAGAAGACAGCAAATTTATTATAATTTGAAAAATACCACAATAAATAAGGCTACAAGAATAAATTCATATTGTATTGGAAGCTGGAAATTCACAATCTGGCCATTTCCTCTTAGTTTGACCAAACCCCAAGCCACATAGTACACGATTATGTTTTAGGTTCAACAAGGACTTCTTTCTCAGATATCCAAGTTGGGCAAAACCTATATAGTCATTCAATAGATACGTCTTTATTTTTGCAATAGTATCTAATCACTTAGCCCAAGCTCTCTCCCTGGAACTCATGACCTGACATGAGAGACTGAATGAAATTAGTGAAGACTTCCTTCCCCAGGGGAGAATAACCAGAAATTATCCTTTAAAAGAATTTCTCAGCAATTGCCAGCCATCTTTTGTCACTATAGAGTTTCGCTGGGCTGCAGCAGGCAGGAAGATGGGTTCGATATTGGAAGCTGGGAAGCTAGGGTTGGACTCACTGGAGGATGCTGGGCTATGGAGTTCACCCGAGGACCTTGTTTGGCTTGCTCTGGTTGGATGTGAGTTGGAAGCAGGAGTGAAAATGGAAGAAAAAGGCCTTTGTTGCTTAACTTCTGATCATTTGGAGCCAATTTCTGCAGAGAGTTATGGGATCAGAGTTCAGTTTCTGCAGGTTGTACAGACAATGTTCGCATGTATGCTCAGGTTTCTATGACTAACTTTGCGAAAATTAACACAAGAAAATTCTAAGGTCTCTGAGGGCATCAGGGGTTGACTCCATTCAGAGGTGGAGCAAAGATTCGAGGAAAGTTTGACTGGGACTGAATGCTTCCTATCGGTCACCCCTAACTGCTGTAAAACAAAACAAAATAAAACAAAATAAAAACAAAAACAAAAACAAAACAAACAAAAAACCCAAACAAATAAACAAAAATCAAAACAAAGCCAAAAATGTACCATGTATGAAGTATCCTAAATAACAGAAATTAATTGTCTTGCAGTTCTCCGGAGTAAAAGTCCAAGAACAAAGTCACTTCCTTCCAAGGGCCTGGAAAGAGTTTCTTTCAAGCTTGAATCTTAGTTTTTGACCCCAGCAAGGTCCTTGGTTGGTACACAGTCCCCTCCCTATCTTCATACCACCTTCCTCCATGCATGTCTTTCTCTTCACATTTCCTCCTTTCATAAGGACACTAGTTATGGTGGATCATGCCCTATCCTAGCGACCTTAACTTGGTCATCTGAAAGATGGAAATATGGTCACATTCACTTGCAGCTAGTACTTCAGCATCATCTAAGGGATTGTTAAGCCTATAGCATACTTAAAGGAAGTTCTGTCTCTTTAGAGCCTGGAATTCATGGAACCAAGTAGCAGATAAGGCCCAGAGTACCAAATGAGATCTTTGGGATCACCTGTCTCATCTTTGTAAGGTATTCTTCATGCCTCTTTGTTTATCTGTAGATAAGCTAAGAAGTCTCCATGGAGTTGTAGAAGGACACAGGAAAACTAACTGATTTTAACAGGGACTGGATTCATTTATTTTTTATTTACAAAAAGTCATGTGTGTGTGTGTGTTTAAAGTATAGTTGATCTATAAAAGGTATCAAATTTAAGCTAGTGTATTCTCTATGAAGCCCAAAATTATTCACTAACAATAACTAGATGAGGATAGCCTCCTCTACATTCAAAGACACCTGTCAACCATGGTGGGAAATGGTCACAGCTGTCAATCATGGAGGAGAGTCAAAGGAAGGAACTACAGATGCATTGGCTGGGGATATGTTTAGGGCTTCACAGCCAACATGATGTGGATGCCTTTGTTTGCTTACTATTTCAGGCGGAGGCTGTCCATCACATGAGTTCTATACTAGGACAAGGGATATCTGGCAACTTGTCAGTTGATTTTTAGAGTAGATTCCAAAAGAAGCGGAGGCCAGGAAAAAAATTACACAACTCAGATGTCCCCAAAGTACAAAGCTCGACTCCGTCTTTCTTCCTAGCCGTGATGAAAACAGGGATTAGTGAGATGCTTGCGGAGAAAGCTCATCTATGAAGTTATGAATAAATAATTCTACTAAATTCATTGTCATCCCTGACACCTGAGAGTACAGGTCAGTAAGCTGTGAGCAGCCACTTCTCCACAATGATATATGTCATATATACACACAGTGATACATACTTATGTATATATGTACATACACAGGAACACACACACTCCTTTTGTGAATTTAATCTATAATCAGAAGCTTAAGTGAAACCATAAGATTTTCTGGGCAAATCATAAGTTATCTGCCTTTGTCTTTATTTCCAAGATTTTCTGGGCATTGAGAGTGGAGTTATCTTGTGCTACTGAATGGTGCTGGCTATTTACTAAAACTGGGAAACATTTCTAAAGCTTTCCAGTGAATGATAGGAATGTCCCCTTGTGCCCATGGTCTCACAAATGGAAATGGTTTTCCATAACCAAGACCACCTGCAGATGGTAGAACATACCTTGGAGTACCTGTCTATGAGCTAACTCCCTGGGTCACCAGCTGCCTTTTCTGTTCTCTTTGGAACAAGGTTTGGGCATGCAAACTGCTGTGGTCCATGGGATACAGGTAGCTCAACTCCTAACCCCACAGTTCAATGAGAGTGCTCGGGTATACAGCTCAGCCTAGAGTTATTGATGTCACACAAAACCATTCTACAGCCCTCTCTTCCCCCTCCAAGGAGCTCAGATGTCCCCAAAGTACAAAGCTCGACTCCGTCTTTCTTCCTAGCCATGATGGAAACAGGGATTAGTGAGATGCTTGCGGAGAAACCTCATCTATGAAGTTATGAATGAATAATTCTAATTTCTCACAGAGTTCTGAGAAATCAGTTTGTTTTTACATAGAAATGCAATATGTTCTTGTGCTCTCTATATGCGATTAGAATTTTTCCCTCTACTTGGTACCCGTTTCATTACAGAATGGAATCTTGAGCTTATATTTTTGGACCTGCGTCACCTCATGCATTTCAATGTCTGTGCCCCAAATCCCTCCTTCTATAGGGCACATCCTCCCCACATTTTTCCTTTTCTTTTCACATTGCTTTAGGATGTGGGGAAGTGGGTGGGGAAGCCTCCTTTAAGATTTGCACTCTCATCAAAGCAGACACCCAACCATCTCATGAATGTATTTGGAGGAATGTGCCAATTTTTAAGACAAATGATGATTGCTTAGTTCTGCTAAGAAAAATGGAATTGCCACGCGGGCCTCAGCAGCCCTGTGTAGATGAAGCAGAGATCGTGCCAATGCACCCTGGTGAAAATATCCATCTGAGAAGGGCAGTCAAGGTTGTTGGAGATTTCCTCAAAGGGAAATCAGGCTTCCTTGGGATTTGAGGAGATGAAACTGAGGAAAGGGAGATAAGAGCAAGGGGCAGGAGTCAGAGGTCAGTGCAGGTTGCTGGCCATCCAATGCAGCAGGAGCTGCACTTGTGGGTGGGAGACACTGGATAAGTCTTGTGGTGCAGAGACTCAGTACAGCTGGGATGCAATCGCCAGCAAGGGCCAGCTCCAGTGGGCTGAGCAATCCCTTCACAGTTTGGTTTTTCTTAGAGAAAAGTGAATTTTAACTTCAGCACACTTTCCCTCTTCCGTAGCCTGTGTGTGTTTGTTTAAGGCTTGGCAGAACATTTCAGGTCCCTGAGCTATGGGGGTGGGGGTCTGTAGTCTGTGAGAGATATACTCGGGGATAGAGATAGAGGATACAGAGGGCTACAGGAGGTTGATCAGAAGGCCCAACTGGAGGGTGTATTTTGCATAAAAAACCATTGTGATCTGCCTCACTCTTGTTTGGAATGAGATTATCCAATTTGTGACCTCCATGAGTCCATTCTCTCTCCCTGTTGCACCCCTTGGTCACTGCCTCGTTCATTAGCACCTTGGCCAGAAGAAGGGGGAATTGGAGAAGGAAGTTGATTTATATTTCAGCAGTCTGGTTGGCTCATGGGGCAAAAGCACTGTGCTAATGAAACTGAGGTCAAAAGTAGGGGCCCCAGGTGGGCCAGTTAGTCTGACTGCCTTGGCTGGTCTCAGACTAGAGCCCCAGCCTGGCTTGTTGGCTCATATGTGCATTCTGATGGCTGAGAATAATGGGTCGTTGGCATAAATCTGTTTGTGGCATCAGAAAAAAAAATCACTAGTGCTGGTGTCTGCTGTTTTGTAGTATGCTATCCTGGTCCCATGGGGCAGTGCCAACAGCCAGATTGGTAAAAGGTCTGTATGCAGTAGACTGTGACTCTTGTGATCCATGTATTCTCTGTCACCATGGACAGTGTGGACTCTGCGGTCAGCACACTCTCATAAGGAGCTTCAATATTTAATAAGCCATGGGCAGTGTGTCAACCAGGCTGACCTGATTGGACTTTCTCTCAGGCATTCACTGATTTCTGAAAGGCTATGCCCTTTGCACTGGGGTGGGATGACCCCAGTAGAAGGCATGGAATTCACATTTTAGATTTGTGCACTTTCTTATTTAAGACAAGTATATTATTTCTTGCTATTCTTTTGGCCATGAACTAAGGCCTCAGGTTGAGAATTGATAAATTCTAAGAAAAAGGTAACATACATTATGTTTATAACACACATTATGCCTATGCTAATAACATTTACGTATATTACATGTATGTGAATATGTGAATGTACATGACTATACATGTGAATGCAGAGGCCAGAATAGACATCAAGTGTCTTCCTCTATTGCTGTCTACCTTATTGCTTTGAGATAAAATCTCTCATTTACTCAGAAACTCACTCTTTTGGCTAGGCTGGCAGGCCAGAAAGCTCCTGGGATCTGTGCCTCTGCTCTCAGCGCTGCATGGACAGACATCCCTAAGTTTTTAACCAAGTGCTGAAATTTGAACTCTAAGCCTTAGGGTTGGAGAGCAAGCTCTAACTCACTGAACCTCTCTCCAACCCCATTCATAATAAATTTGTAGGATCATGTATTCAGCTGTTCCATATAGGCCCTGTTATTCCCCAGGCATTCAGGTCTCCATTGTCCTCCCAGAATTCTGGGAAGGGACTGTGGATCACATTGTGAATTTTTAAAAGTCTGTCTGTTTGTTTGTTATCTGTCTGTCTGTCTGTCTATCTATCTATTTATCTATCTATCTACATTTATTTATCTATTAACTATTTATCTACTCGTCATTTATTTTGCATCATCTGCTATCACTTATCTATTATCTATCTAAATAAGTGCAAATATTACATATGTTATATGCATAATTACACAACATATACACATATGTAATTAAAGTATGCACTGTATGGGCATGTCTGTGTGTGTGTGTGTGCATGTGTGTCTCTGTATTTGTTGTATTATACTATCTGTGTGTTTGTACATATTCAGCTAAGTCTCTTTAGTTACTATATGAATTCTGGCTCACAGATAGAACTACAGCTACCCAGGGTCTGATGAGGGATAGAAACCTGGGCTTTCAAATCATTTTAGTTCAGAAACTCATAGACCTTACTGAGTAAAGGAGGGCTCTAGGTCCAGTTTTCTTCCAGAAAACTCAGCCATCCTTCTCATAGAATTTTAATTTTTCTTTCACCGAAATTTTATTTTTCATTATTTTTTTTCCTCCAGGGAGGTAGCAAAAGCAGGCAAAGGGAGGCACATAGGAGAAATAGCCTGGCTGAGATTAAACAAATCTCTCTGGCCGTGTGTCCATCTGCCCACCCATCTGTGAATAACCTGTAATTATTAATAATATGAGTGATGTCATGAGCATTTTGGCAAGAATGCCAAGCCCCAGAGACCACTCTGGAACCAGGCAGCTGAGGACAAAGCCCGAATGGTCTGCGTGTTTGTGCAGGAGCCCGGGGTGAGTCTGGCTGGCTGGCGCCTGTGTCTGCCAAACCTCTCGGCAGTAGCACCGAACATATTGGGCTTTCTCATCAACTTCCAATGAGAGCAGTCTGGCAGCCTCTCAGAAGAACACCTCTTATCTAAAACATGTTGAGCATACAATCCCTCAAAAATGTCATTCAAAGGACACATGGTTCCGAGTGAGGGCCACCTTCAACTTACTGAAAGCATAGTATTTGAAGGAACGCAAGAACCAGGGTCACATCTGGGGATGACAAAGGGGAGAACAATGTGAAGAACATTGCCCTAGGGCCAAGGTTCTGTTTTTTTGCACAACATTTAAATATCCTAGACATGGGAAGATAAAAATCCCAAAGGTTCTCAAGAAAAGCTACCCCTAAAGATGTTAAGATGCTATAAGATTCCAGAATAAATTCCATGAGACTGTACACTAGGGTCTAAGTAGAAGACTTGCACTAGCCATGCTTCAGGCTATGGATTGGGTTGTCTGCATGAAGGACAAGGGTGGGGTTCAAGTGCTTTGAGTAGGTGGCCAGGCACCAGTGTTGGATATCCTCGTGACTATCCATGCTATCCAGATACCTTCTTTATTTGGTCTAATTTCCTTCCCCTCTTTTTTTCTCCTTTACCTTCCACCTTCCAACCTGGACAGGGTCTAGCCTTCCTGTGAAGTCCTATGATTCTAGTCACTTCAATCCAGGGCTTTGTTTTGCTTGTCACCTTAGCTCCCCTGCAGAAGCCCTGTACTCCTGTGCTCCTCAGTTTAACTCACTTCCTCTGGTGTATCAGGTGACCCTTCTGCATCTGGGAAAAACCAACGTGTCTTCATAAAATGGCTGTGGGCTACCTGGTGGCTAGCTGGGCACCGAATCCTTAAGTCAGAACTCTGAGCAACAAATCTCTTTCTAAAGCCCTGAGCCTCCGGTATTTTGTTATAGCAATCCAGATAGACAGACAGATTCCTCATTTCCTACTCCTATATCTTTGCCTTGGCTGAACTCCTCTTCCATCTGCTTTCCCCACCAGACAGACATCCCCATGGCTCATTTCCTGTCTTCGTTGAAATTTCAGTTCAAATAGCAGCCTATCCCATTAGCTGCCCCAGCCACCACAAAAAACAGCTCTTTATCTGACGATTTCCTTCCTTATGGTCCCACCACATGACTCTTCATGATGCTTATTGATGTCTGTCATGCCTTTACTATCTTCTTCCTCCACATTAAGGCTCAGACCACAAACTCTGGCTGCCATGTTTCCTGTCACAGTCTCTGGATTAGAGAAATGTTGGAGGGGTGTGAGCTGAACTCACACTTGTTCAACAAAAGATTCCAGGGGCAGAAGGAATCTCAATAACTCAGAACACAGGACTCGAGTCATGCAAAGATGATCAAATGCTACCCTCCACCCATGAAAGGGGTGTGAAGGGCCCTGATGAAGAGATGGTATGAGGTACTGTGGATATAGTCTGTCTATCCCATGCCTGGGGAAGATGCTGGTTCCAGGGAGGGATAGAATGTATGTGTACTTGAACAGCAGTGCCCAGATAGAACATGATTCGTGTGTGAAACTCAACAGAAATGGAGCATTTCAACCAGAGAGTTGTAACAATTACATTGGTGGCCACAAGCATTTAAACTCACCCTTTGGAAAAAAAAAAAAAGAGTCATGTCCCTGTCTGAGTGGATTAAAAAAAAAAATCAGATCTTACAAGATGCTGCTTGGTAGACATCCAGCTACAGATAAGAAAGGATTAAGGCTTGGGAAGGACAACAGATAAAGCATGCTTCATTTAAAAAATCAGATAACACATTCATTGCTTTTGATAAAAATATAAAACCTAATGGATGCACACATGACATTAATTAAACTTCTTAAGTAGGGTCATATAACACATCACCAAGACATTTAAAATAGTTTAAGAAAGTAGCAACGGGGAAGGGTGGACATGGACAGGGAGACAGTGGCAGGGAGAAGCAGCCCATCGTGGAAAGCAAGAATCACCACTCAGAGGAGGGCACAGGGAAGCTTGTTAATAAGAGTAAACAGACATATGGACAGCTCTTTTGCCAAAGCAGGAATTTCCCGTCTCCATGAAACATTTTCTGGAACTGGAGAAGATATAAATAAAAATCATAAAACCTTCCAATTAAAAGATTACCCTTTGATCCAGACACACAAGCTGGCAGACACTGAACAAAGCCCTAAAGAAAAGCTAAATTAACTTCAAAGGGCAGAGGCTTTGGGGGTGGGAGTCGGGGCTCCATTCTCCAACAGTCAGAGGGAAGAATTAGAAAGTTGAGAAGTAAGAAACACAACCGAGAACTACTTCTTTGAAAATATGTGCACAAACAATCCCATCTACAATCCCTGGAGAAGCTCACAGAAAATAAAAATAAAGGCAAAGTAAACAGAAACCAAATTAGAAACGAGAGGCAGGGCCGATAAGGAACTACCTCTCAGGAGGAGTGCATTTGCTTTGCTGTGCCTTCCCAGGTTTGGACATACCAAACTGTTTCAGGCATGGCACAACCTGCTCTGTGCAGGATGGTCCCTGGGCATGGCAGGGTATCCCAAGAGCGAGGTGGGAGGATTCACACCTCAACTGAGAAAATAAAACGTGTGCTAACTTAGTGTTTGAGCTGCATTGGAGTGGATTTGCACCCCAATCTTGGTTCTGAGAACATGATTTTTCAAGTTTGCTTAAGAATGGTGTCTCACCTCCCAGTTCAGGACCACACTGGTGTCTGCTTGGGGTGTTGCTACACCACCCTAGTATTCCACGAAGCCTTTGGGTGTCATGTTTCCAGTGTTCAAGGGGTTTGGGCTGATCTTGGAAGGCATAAAACAGCATCTGTGGACTGAAAGTGGGGAAACACAAATGAGATAAGAATGTTTTATAAAACAGGAGGATTTCACTAGCACAGCCAGAGCAACCGTATGTTTAAGAGACAGAAGCCATTGAAGGACTACGTGCAGCACTGGCTAAATAAGCTGTCAAAACTGGAGCATCCTTTCCCACACACTTCCCTGTATGTATGCCAGTCCAAGGATCGAGGCACTTCACAGAATGCCTGAGAGCCTCTGTAGGAGGTACTGGGCCTTTTAAAATGATGGGCATATGTGTGGGTGAATAAATACTGGGGTAACAGTACTGTTAAGTGGGGAATGGTGGGAACAGTTCTGGGCTATGCAGAGGTGACAGGTTCAGAATCACACAGGTTACTGGTGGAGAGAAATCTGTGTGAAGACACTGACCTTAGTGATATCAGTAGGTCTCTAAAGGTACGGAAGTCCCTCAGATGCCTGGGGTAGCCATACTATTCACCTTGTTGTCCCTTGTAGTCTGAGGAGAACTAGGACAGAGCCAGGCCAAGGGAACCCCATCACAGTCCAACTGACTACAGGTCTGTGCTTGACTTTGCCTTGTTTACCTTATGTAGGCAAGGGGACCTAGTGTGCTTATAGTGGGAGTGCATGAATTTTGTACATATTAAGCAATTGTATTCATGCATCAAATATGTCAAGCAACTGGGCCACTAGCACAGGGAGAAGCAATATCCCAGCCCTCCTCTCAGGTTGCATGGATCTGCTTCAGTGCCAGCCTCTAAGCCCATAGGCCAAACTCCAGTCCCTGCCAGGGAAGGTGGCTCCTGGCCACCCACGGCTCCTGTTGCTAGGAAACAGCTCCCTTTGATTGTGTATGTGGAGCATGCCTGTGTTTGTCTTTGGCTCTCAGAAGGACAAAATTCACCATGTGGCGACAGAGAAATAATGCTGAAAAGTACGTTAAAAATGAAAGAGGTGCCAAATGGCACTCTGGATTGCAGATGCTCCCTTGCTGCGGAGTCTGCCACTTGCAAAAGCAGGACCATTCCAGGCTTACTGGGCATCACAAGGAATGGGCTCAGGTTGAATTCCTGGATGCCTTTCTGCAGGTCCACTGTCCTACCTACCCATCCTTGTATACTTGAAGTATGTGGCCAAGTGTGTGAATTCACAGTGTGAGGTCATCAGGGGCAGCTGTCCTGCTCTCTGCCCCTGCTCTCTCCCTCCTTAATTAACCCAAGGGCATAAGAAGAAGGCACAGACAACAGGGAAGTGTGAGTCTCCATTCAGTATTTGGGAAAGGGGCACTGTGTGGGCTGCAGTCTCCCCTCACCACTGGAGTCCAATTCGGAAGTGATGGACAGTGGCAGTAACTTTTGAAATAGATCTAGTATCTCTGTCTACCTGTGATCATGTGGAACTGAAGCCAAGGAAATCTCGGAGAGAGGCAAGAGAAAAGCCAGGATTTCTTATCTTGCTGCAGGAAGGAGTGGGCCCTTTTGCCCAGTGCCTCATGCCCTGTGCCTTCTCAGCTCCAAGCCTGACTGGTCAAACCTCAGGCCATTCACATGTGTCAAGGTTTCCTCATCCCTGGTGCCTTAGCCCCTGGCAGGCCTTGGCTCCAGTTGACTCTTGGCTTTAAACTCCCAGACTCGCTGCTTTGTTACTACTTGACAGCTTACTTGGCTGACCACCTCCAGGGCTCCAAATTCATCAGTTCAACAAGGTGCAAGCATGTTCACATCCTGCTTACCTCTTTGACTGTGGCTACTGCTTCCAGGGTCTTAGCAGGTACTTGGCAGTTCCTCTGTGGTCTGGGAGGGAGCAAGCCAGAGGGCCTGCAGAACCTTTTCAAAGATGTATTTCTATTATTTTTTTATTTATGTGTATGTGTGCATCTCTGTTCCCTAGGGGAGTCAAGGAGGACACTGTATCCCCTGGGGCTGGAGTTATAGACTGTTGTGAGCCACCCAACGTGAGTACTGGGAATCAAACTCTGGTCTTCTGCAAGAACAGCAAGTGCTCATAGCTGCGGAGCCATCTCCCAGCTCTATTCAGAACCTTTTAAAAGTATACACATGTGAATGTCTTTTAAAAAATAAAGTAAACCACCCACCACAGGTTTCAAACATGGAATATTTAGAAAAGGCTTAATAATAATAATAATATAATAATAATAAAAACCCTGGAATTCAGAAGAACAGTTATTATTAGTTAACAGCCTGGTGTGTTTAAATGCCTTTCCCATACTTTTGTTTGTATGTTTGTTCACTACATCTTCACATCTGAAGAATAAAATTTTAGAAGTAATTAGACTAAGTACAAAAGTATTCCAGGGTTAAAAAAGTGAAGTTTGATGGTAAAAAAAAAAATGAATTTTTTATTGATGCTCAAAGTGTAGTTTTAAAGTGTGATTATTGGCGATATTGTGCTGGCTTATTTTTCTTTATGATTCTTTGGTTGCAGAAAATCCTCAGGTTAAGCTTGAATGGGTACATGCCTGAGGGGTGTGTGCAGACTCTGCCAGCAGACTTCTCTTGTCTAGCTCCTTGCATAGGCCCAAACCTGCAGCCAGCCTCCTCTGGCAGGTGGAGGCGTGCTTGTGAGGACCGACCACTGTTGAACACCAGGAAGCTCTCTTATGCATCACAATCACAGAAACACCTGTGCTAAGTACCTCTGTGCACGTTGGGTCGGTTCTATGAATTTGCGGTTGCCCTGTAGCCTCTGAATTTCTCATTTCTCCATAGTCAACAGCTGCAGGTGTCACAGTGGGAGCTGCTGAGATCTGATGAGGGGGCCTGTGATAAGAAATCTGAATCTAGGATGATACATTTGTCTCCCCATGCTGCACCCCACATTATCTCTGTTTACAGAGAGTGCGACGGGGGGTCTACCACGTCAGGCCCACCTGGTGGCTCATCAGCAACCCGGGAAGACAGAAGGCAAAGTATATCTTCCAGGAGTGGACCAAGGGGCTAGCATACCCTGCTGTGGTATCATCCGTAGGGAGATGGGAGACGTAGGTAGACAGAAGGAAGGGGCGATAGGTGGCCTATCCCTTGGCCTGTTGACGTATTAAATCCAGAAGTGGAAGTAGATTTCACTCTATTGTCATAGAGAGGAAAGTGCAGGATCCACAGACTTTGTGTGGAGAGAGAAATATGGCCACGAGAAAGTGATGCATGAGCAAGTGGTGTCACGAGCATCGGCTTTGGCCTCTGTGGGACAGTGTTGGTAGCAGATATTAGGTCCTCAAACCTGTGTGTGATTTTCATTATGGATCATAATAGGACTGCCTTCGAGATCTAAAAGCCTCTCTTGTGCTCCAATATGGCACCCCATTGAAAGATGATCCTCTTCCCTCCATCCGCTTTGCACTCTGTGGAGAAGTGACTGGTAGCAGAATGGTCCTCAAAAGGTGGTTTTTATGTATGGAACTCATAGTAATGTAGGAATCATGATACCCTGTCGGTAGAACTGTTTGGAAAGGACTAAGAGTTTATACTATTGGATCCCATTACAGATGGTTGTGAGCCACCATGTGGGTACTGGGAATTGAACTCAGCACCTCTGGAAGAGCAGTCAGTGCTCTAAACCTCTGAGGCATCTCTTCAGCCCCCAATAAACTCTTTATAAGCTGCCTCAGTCACAGTGTCTTTTCACAGCAATAGAAAAGTAACTAAGACACTCCCCATTTGAATCAGGACAGTCTGAATTAGTGCAGACACTGCAGTTGAATCATTCAGATTGTGTGCATAGTGTCCCTGGGTGTTTCATGATTTAGAAACACAACCATAGGAAGTTCTTACAAGCACCATCTAGGAGTGCAGTCTAGATGCTTCTATCTCTGGCATGGTTAGTAGTCAGAAGTGCTGATGTGGTCAGAACCCCCATGGGTGCTGCCCCCATGATTATCCCTCAAAACCAAAAGATCTGTGTCCCAGAGCTGAACTCGGCCTGCCTAGCTCTGCCTCATGTTGCTTTTGGGTTGGAGTAATGAGTGCTGGGCAGTGTCTTCCCCCTCTGGTGGGTCTTTCAGAGTTCTTCCCAAGTGTTCAGAAGCATCACACTGTACTTTGTCAGCATAGGCCTTCAAGAATAAGCTCTTTTTATGTGAGTTCAGATCTAACCACTCTCCTCCTGGAGTTTCCCAGGAGACTTTGCGCTCAGAGCAAGCAGCTGATCCTTAATACTCATTCATATATGGGTTTGGACTTTGCATCTTCCTAGGCAGCACAGGCTATAAGGAGTCTTGAAAGATGGGGCCATGGCGGCTGACGGTGTAAAGAAATGCTTCTAGGTGAAGGTGAGACACTAGAGATTCCCATTCCAGGCATAAGGCAGCAAGGACAGTTTGCATATGCAAGGCCTGTGACACAGATTTGAGGAAACTGACGGATTTAGAATTTGGCCAGTGCATGGAATACAGAAGCCATTACTCTCTTTGGAAGGGGGTTGACCCAGGGAAGGGCTGAAAAGGGAGTCCTTATAACTGAAGGAAGATGGGCTTAGACAGTTGTTGTGTCTTCTCTTTGTACCTAGTCCCTCAGGAAGATACATTTTTGGGTACTTCATCTGATATGTGTTCTGTAGATAACCTATGAGTACCACTGAGCCTCTGGCCTCCTGTTTCTGTTTCTTCTTAGCCAGCAAAGTACTTGGCCTGATCTAGCCTAGATCTCCCTGTAGCTGCCTCTGGGTGTAGACATGGCTGGCCAACCATGCTGACCAATCTCAACGTAACATTAGGAATGCCATCCAAAAAAGACAGAGGTCAAGGTGCCTGCTCCTTCCTACTTTTCTAGAGAACCACTCCAGTCAATTTCCTCTGCCTACCCTCTCCACCACCATCTCTATTATTGTGTCTGTAGACCCACTGAATAACCCAGGTCCTACTCAAAGCCAATTTTGTTCCTATCTCCCCTTCTTAGTGTCATTTGTAGGAATGTTCCTGTCTCTGACCTCATCAGTTTCTCTTGGTTTCTCTCTCTTTCGGGATTATGGCCACCTGTATGCAACAACACTTTTTTGAAGTGTCTCATCTCAAGGAGATGCTTCCCTGCAACCCTATCTCTTTCCAGCACTGCTATAGTCCATGTCCAGGTCAACTGACGTCCATGCTGGATGAGAGCTTGCTCCTGGGTCAACCACTCTGTAAGCCTAGGAATCTAATACAATGATGAAAAACCCAACAGGGCATTTGGTCACAGGCATGCCATTGTAACAAAGTACATAGGTAGATAATTTCACTCTTTAAATCTGATTGGGTCTTGGCATATTGCGAGATCGGTTTTACATTCCTTTGAATAAATGCTTGAGGACTCTGGGTAAAAAGGAACAGAGGCTTGTCATACAGGTCAAAGCACATGAGGTGGGAAGCCATCATTACTGTGTGGCCCAGCTGGCCCCATGTATCCAACCTCTGGAAGTGCCTAAGTTCCACAGAAACCAGTGAGCCTCCTTGAGTCGTTTTTGTAAACTGTTTTGGGTAAAAGACAGAAATCCATCAAACAGCACACAGATTAACTTATCACCCAGTTAAACGGGCTGTCAGTGTGGGGCGGCTGAGCCTGGCCCACTGAATTCAAATGCATGTAAATTTCCCTGGTGGCAGGAGAGAGGATGGCAGAGCTGTCAGCCAGTGACATGTGGAAATACATTAACAGTGTTTAAAATATATTTGAAGGGGCTGGCTCATATTTTGATAACACACTCGCCGACAAATGATTTGTGGGAGATAGAAAGCCTGACCTCATCTCTATTCCAGAGGGGTCTTTGTAATGAGTCCCTCCCAGGATGTTGGGGGTTTCAGAGAAGTTGACAATTAACAATGCCTGTCTAAACCACGAAGGTCCCCTGTGTCCCTGATGTATGCAGTGGGGGTTCTCCCAGTCCTACCTGTCAGGGCACTCCAGCTAACAAAAAGAAGGCATTACCAATTTCAAAAGAGCCAATTACAGTGTGGTGTGTGCCTGTGCGAGGCCCCACAAACCCAGCAAAGGCAGAAGAGCCTCTCAGTTCTTGGTACTTAGCCAGAAAGTGAGTGTCCTTGGCTGAGCACAGTTATGCTCAAGTTTAAGAGAAGACAGTTCTGAGCATGGTCATGTTGGAAATAAACTAATAGCAAGCTGAAGAGACCAAGGGAAATGAAGCAATTGATACTGTCCCATTCTCCAAGAGATCTTGAAAAAGCAAAAATGGCTACCATGATGCTTTGGGAAGAAAACTTTAATTTTTATAGATTTTGATCTCAACTAAATCTTGTCCTCTTCTTTCACAGGATAGGATCTATTGCTTCCAAGATTTTCTACCTTCTAGGTTTAGAGCCTTGTCTAATGAATAAGCTTTGGCTTTCCATCTCAAGAGTTCTGAGACAAGCTAGCTCTAGCTGTCAGAGAAGAGAAAAGGGGACCCAGCTCTTCTTGCTTATCTGTAATTCTGATGGAGTTTAAACTTTGCCTTATACTACAAATGGATTGGAAAGATTGATTTCTTATAGTCCCGTGTCTAACCACCAAGATGCACGACCACTGAACAGCAAATGTAATTCTCTAACCTCCGTCTGTCCAGTACCGGTGAATTGAGTCCTACAAAGACAAGTGTGTTGGTCAGGGTTCTCTAGAGGAACACAATTTATAAGGTGACTTTCTGTAAGTATAGAAATGGTTTTACTAGGATGACTTACAGGCTGTGGTCCAGCTAGTCTATCAATGGCTGTCTACTAATGGAATATCCAAGAATTCAGTTGTTGTTCAGTCCATGCGATGGATGTCTCAGCTGGTCTCCAGTAGATGCTGGAATCCTGAAGAAGTAGACTTAAATGCTAGTGATGAAACGGACTTGTCAGAGAGAATAAGCAGGTGAAGACAGAGAGTTAGAGAGTGCAAGCTTTCTTCTTCTGTGTCCTTTATATAGGCTCCGCTGAAAGTGTGGCCTAGATTAAAGGTGGCTACCCAGCAGGGGGTTATTGACTTGCCTGTGGTTCAAAGGCAAATGGGCAGGGTCCTTTCAATGTCCCTTCATTTGGATTCACTGAAAATGTTGGGATGTAAGTAAGAGAAGCCCACATGGGTGTGTGGAATTAACTGCTTCTCCCACTGTATATAAAAAACATTATATTTTTGTTACCTTCATTCCCTCACACTGAAGTATTCCCATGTCGTAGCTGGCTCGATATTTAGGATCTAGTCACCAAACAATAGATGTGCAGATGAGCTCATGTTCCTGCTATAAATTTTGGAAGGCAGTTTCCTACCTGGAGTTTGAGTTGACTTCAGTTCAAGTACCGTTTCCAAGGTTTCTGGTGTGTCCTTTCTCCTCCAAGGTGAAACACCCCCTCCTCAGGTCGGGGAGAGAGCTCATAAGGCTCTGGAAACAGGAAACTTGTAAGGGCTTAGGAAGCTCAAGGTTACAAGATCACATAGTCACATAAGCAGTAATAGTTGCTAGGGAAAGGGGACTCTTCTTCAGTCAAGATTTCCTCAAGTTGAGCAGAGAGGTATAGTGATGTGGCTTTCTTAGCAGTCACCACATTGAGGTGTCCTAGTCACCGATGTGGCTGCCTTTGAGTCACCCATCTCACCCATACTTCATTTATACCCCTGTAAGTATCCCTAGTAGATCAAGCTAAACAGGGGCACTGTGTTTTCGGTTGGTACCTATCTAGGCTGTATGACCTTTTGTTTCTATGGACCCAGGAGAAATCACACATCATCTTCTCTCACATTCTTCCGCATGACTCTTCTGTAATAAGGCCCTTGCTTTCCTTTCCTCTCTATGATGATGTGGGGATGTGTTGCCTTGACTCCTTGCAAATCCTTTGGTTAGCGAACTGTCCTGTTTCCCTGAGAATGACCTCTTCTGCTTCTGCACAGCACCAGGGTCTGGTTTCTGTCTTCCTTTGTGATATGGCTGGGTTGAACTGGGCATCTCTAAGCCATCTTGTAAACTGCTGAAGCTTGTCAGCCCCAGTGGTTTTTAACTGAGTTCTCTCATCCCTTTTGGTCCAGGTTGGCTGAGCTTCTACTGGCACAACTCTCTTAAAAACTCCCTTGGTTTCCTATCAGCCTTTCTGGAGTTTATTCCACCCAACAGTAGACACCCTGTCTTCTGAGACAGGTGTTACATGGGCCATCTCTTGGTTAGTGCACTGTGAGGTAGCGTTCTTAAGAGATGAGGGCACTCTGCCTTCTGCCAAAGAGGATTTTTAAAACATCCACACGCAGAGAAATGAAGGGCTGAACAAAGCATCTTATAGGTGCTCTCTGGACTTCCTTTATGCTTGCTTTACTACTCTGGCCCTTCTCCTGTTTGTCAAGTATGGAGGCCATTTCTTACATTGAAAACCTCTTGTCTCTGCAAAGACTATTACTAGGTTCTTTATAACTTCCCTAAACTTTGTGTTCAACATAGAACAGTTCCTTGACCATTTTATCTGTTTTTTTTTCTTCCAATTTTATAACAGCTGCTCCCAAAATTCCAGGTGGGTCCTTGACAAGGACAGCTGCTGAGAGGTACTACTGAGCTCTCATGTCAGGCATGCTTCTGTCCTCTGTGAAACTGGAGCTTGCAAGTGAAACATGATGGAATGACACCACAGGCGTGGGATTGATTTCTGCTATGGCCATCTAAGAGGCCTATCTACTCATAGAAAAATAGTGATAGAGAAAAATCCAAGGTTCTGGCTTGAAGCCCCAACAGGAAGCATCCCAGAAAGCAAAAGAACTCACTGGTGACTCAATGGCAGACTCCACAGAGTTGGAGAAGAAACCATGGAATTGGAAGATAGTCTCCTCACTACTCCTCCACTTTTTTCTAGAATAGCATAAGGATGGTGTGAGAGATATGTGTGGCAGCACAATTTAAAGGTGTAAGCAGTAATTTATACTGATGATGAAAGAGCCATTTTCCCAAGAACTGGGTAGAGTTAATGTAGGATCCCACTAAAAGACATACTATATTATGCTCTTCAAGAATAATAGGAATGGTCTCACTAAGCATCTTAGAAATGCAGGAAAAAGGAACCAAAGTGGGCATAAGAACAAAACCCAGTAGTAATACACACAGCTCTATGTTATGTATGAGACTTATAAGAGATTGTGATTCTACCCTATCTCATCTTAAAATTACATGGACTGTTTTTTGTATCAGCATTTAATAGAGTACCCTTCCCCTGACTGTTTTGAAAACCACTACTGTAGCTCCACTTCATAAAAGAGTGGGTGAAGAAGTCAAATGTTTATGGTCTTCCCTTCTGGGGAGTGCTTGTCATATTCCAGTCATGCAAGAGTGTGTAGACACTGCAGGAGAAAGGACAGCGAGATGTGAAACGAACTGACCAAGCACCAGAATGGAAAAATAATAAAACAAAACCAAAGGAAAGAAAGAAAGGAAGGGATTAGACACTAGCACAGGGATTACTGGGCATAGGTAGCAGGCCAAGTTTGCTGGAGGCTGCAGTTGGATTGAAACCCCTTTTATCAGACTGGGTGAGACAGAGGCCATTGCATACTATTCTCAGGAAACAGGCTTATGTGCAAACACTCAGAAAGATGAGCATGAAATGACAAAATATCCCATAAAATACCATGCAAAGAAGTCTGGTGTAGTTGTGTTAGAGGAGGGAGATGGCAGGGTATTGTCACAGATAACATGACATGATTCACACACTAAGAACACAGAAAAAAACCTTAAAATCATCCATCAGACAACAGGTCCAAAATGTAAGATACAGAAGAAATGGGCAAATCTATGAAATGTGGAAGAGTTAATGCACATTCATCCCTCCCTCTTCCTCCTTTCTTCCTTCTTCCCTCCTTTCCTCTCTAGTTAGTAACTAGATAAACAGGTAACTTTCAGAATTTGAATAATGTCACTTAAAAATTAGATTTAATGGACATACATCAAAATCTACAACTCTCTCATATGTTTATACCCATATCTATATCTGGCCATGCAGTGTATGTGTGTATTAGTTCTCCAATAATCTAAACAACATTTACTTCTTTCATGGAAGAAGAAGTGCTTGAAATGTATTATACATGGTAATAAGGTAAATCTCAGTTAATTCTGGCTGGTTAAATTCATATCGAAAATGTTCTGAGAAGAGGAAACCTTTCAAGGCTAGTATATCAGCAATATACTTATAAGTAGATAATATGTCAGAGCAGAATGTCACAGTGGAAATGAGAAAATGGCTCAAGATAAGTGACAATAATAATCTGCAACCAAGACACATGGGATGCATCTAAAGCCACAATTAGAGGGAGAATCCATAGCTTTAACGGTCCATTAGAGACAAGGGGAGCCTGCACCTTATCCATCTAAGCTAGTAAACAAATTCTTAAGACAGCAACAAATTCAATCCATAGGCAATGAAAGGAAGTACAAGATGAAGATAAAGGAAGAAACGGAGAACAAGAAGTAACAATGTAGTAGGGAAGAGCTGGTTCTTTATATTGTAACAATGGTCATTAAAGAAGAGGCTGTGAAGTTGAGAGAGTAGGGTGAGGAGGTGCAGGAGAGAGGAGAGTGTGGGGTGGAAATGATGTAGACATAGCACTCATATATGAAATTATTATTACATTCTAATAAAATACATTCTAATAAAGTCAATGTTAAAAATGGTAGTGTTCATGAGTCTTCAGTAAGACGATTAAGGCAGCCACAGAACACAAACTGCCATCATTGGTTAAGAGATTTGATCGTTGTCTCTTTTAACATAACATGGCAAACCCAAAAGCTGTAAAACTTCTAGAAGATCCCTGGGAGAGAGACAGTCTTTGTAATTTTGCATTAGGAAAAGATTCTTTTTGGATACACATTTCACAACAAAGATAATTGGTGAATTGATGAATTAAGTGTAACCAACATTAAGAACAAATTTATCACAAAAACAACATAAAAAGTGAGATGCACATAGACATGGGCTTTTGAATGGGCAAGTACCACACCTCACACAGAAAACAACCTGTACCTAGAGTGAAGTTGTTCCCACACTTACAGCAGGATTGTGCTCTGAAAGTGTTTTCATACTTTGAAAACAGAAGTTGAAAATTCGTAGGAATACCCAACTTACTGAATACACAGAACGTTTACAGGATGACTGCCAAAATCCGGAAGTCACCAACATGTCTGTTACCAGGGGAAGAGATAAAGAAACTATGATGTACCCTTACCATAAAATACTGCTCAGTAACAAAATGAGAAGATTGTTGATAGAACAGCGTGGAGGAAACACAATAGTTACACAGATTAAAATGAGACTTCTGAAGATTGTCTACTGCATAAAATTTTAGAAAGTTCATCATGATGGAAGGTGGGTCATTGCTCCTGGGAAGGGGAAGGAGGGAGGAGAAAAGGGAGTTTGGAGAAACTACTCAGGAAAGATACTTCCTTTATGTATTTGTTTTATTTATTGCCTTGATGGTGGTGATGGTTTCACAGTTGTGCACATATGTGATATTATTGAATAGCATGTTAAGAATACTCACTTTTATGACAACTACATTTCAACTAGGCCATTTGAAAAGGTTCAAGGAAAAATAATCAAATAAATAGAAGGAAAGGTGCTGTGAGCCATGGAACAGTGAGGCCTGGCGACTTCTAAGGTGGAAAAGACCAGAGAGGATTAAGAGGACTAAGAGTAACAAGGCTGTTTTGGGGAAGAATGGATGGAGGGAGGGAAGAATTGATGGAGGGAGGGAAGGATGAATGGAGGGAGAGAGGGAAGAAGAGAGAGAGAAAGAGAACATGACATGACTTTGCGTTTGAAAATATGGACAAAGAAGGTGACTTTCTCAAAGCATGTTAACATCACTAAGTTAAAATAGAACAACCCAACAGTGTTAAGCCATTTGAGTTTCTTCTTTACAACACTTCCACAGAAAGCCTGGAGGACCTCATGGGCAAGCTGAGCAGATATTTGACAGGAGAGCACCATATGCACCAACAAGACAACTCATGAAAACTTAAGTTGGCCCAGGGATTTAAGACTGCCTTGATTGACGTTTAGTTTGCATCTTGAATTTGAGACAGTGACTGTTTTACTGGGTGTGGGTAAACTTTTACACCCAGCTGTTTGGGGCATTGGTCTTGTATTCTGCCTCTTTCTTAAGCTCAATATTTAAAGTGTGGTTTGCATATAAGACAGGCACGCCCTTGAAGTTGCACAGGTTTTTGTCTTTTGGCAAATGTGCACACATTTGTAAACAACTCCTTAACTGAGTCTAGAGATCATAGAACAGCCCCATAATGGCTCCTCCCCATTCCTGTGCAGTTTGCTCCTCACCCAACACCTCTCTTAGCTCTAGGCACCCATTAATCTGCTTCTTGTTGCTATAGATAATATTAGTTTTGATGATTTCACATTCAGGCCTTGCTTGCTTACACAGGACTGAAATACCAGGGTTTTAGTACAAGGCTGTTAACTGCCATTGTCACCCAGCCACAGAGGTTCAGTTCCATGTGCCAGTGTGCTGTGAGTCTCTGCATCAGATCTGACTTTTGCTGCCTGCCTTTCAGCCCACACTTCCCTACACAATAACAAATGCTGCCCTAATCAATGACTGATGCCTCACTTCTCTCAAATGCAGTTTGTGATGGGTGGCTGCATCTGCTCTTCAGTTCTGCTCTGACATCAAAGCATAGGACAGGATCTCCCCATGCCTCCTGATGATACACCTTTACATTGTGTTAGGAAAATGGATAATTCAAAGACAGGAGTGTCCAAAATCCGTGTAGCCAGAAAATCAAGTGTATAAAGAGTAGAACCTTCCTGGAGTAGATGGGTCACTTGGGAGTGGTTTCCAAGACTGGTCCCGCTTCCTTTCTACTCCTTGGCTTCTAGTAGGTTGCTTTTTGTCACAATGACTAGAGAAGTGATAACTGCAAAGTCTTGTACAGCAGGCTGGTGGAAACAGACATGGATGATGTTCTACAGGGTTTTTAGGTCAATGTGGACAGCCTTGGCTGTTCATGGTTTGGAACAGACTGTGTCAAGATTGGTTATGCAGAGTCTTCAAGTTTCAGCAAAGATGTGATCATGCTGCACAGATACCCTTCCTTCAATAGATCCACTTTTTCTCAGAGAAGCCACTTCAGGTGATTTCCGTATAGGAGCAGGAAGGATAAATTCTGGCTTGAGATGAGTGAGCCAGAGAGGCAGGACACAGTAGGGTCTTGTTCTCAGCATGGAATCTGAGGAGGCCTTGGTATATCAGTAGAGATATTCTTAGCAGGAACATGTCAAACTATCTGGATGATGGTATGTGGGGCCAATGGTAGATGGGTGGGAAAGGGATCTATACCAACTGTGCCCATTTAGGGTGGCTGGAAGCCTTGATGAATGAGCCCAGAATTGATTCTTGGAAACAGTTTGCTGTGGGTTTCCAGCATGCATGTGTGATATCATGGAATCTAGTAGATTCTTAGGCGAGAGCTTCCTAGACTTGTTAGAGGATCCCAGTTGGATACATTTGTGGCTCACTAGAGAAGTCCCTCCACAACAAGGAGCTTCAGTGTGGCTTTCCATACTTATCATGAAGACCCCCTTTTATTTGTTCCTCTAAAGATGAGATGCTGAGTAACCCTAGATCTGGGTGCTGAGATGAAGCTGTTGAGGACAGACATGTATCAAAGATGTCATCCCTGCATGGAGGCCCCGAAATAGACCAATATACATGAAGCTGTGAAAGTGAAACCTACATTGTGTTAAAGACCCCAAGATGTTGGTGATGTCAGAGCCATCGGATACCTGCCAAGGGAAGCTGCAGACAAATTATGGAACTCGTCCGAGAGAGAGAGAGAGAGATGTAAAGTTGTAGTCAACAGAGCTGAAAGGAGTTGGAGATCTGAAGAGACCTCTGACATCAGACAAGAAGATGCAGAGTTTGGAGTTTGATCTGTTTGTTGGTTTTCAGTCTTGCTTTGGTCCAGTATTTCCTCACTATGCTCCCTTTCCTCTCTTTTTGGAAGGGTAATGCATATTCTGTGCCACTGTATATTGGAAGTATGTGATCTGCTTTTTGATTTAATTTTATAGGGGGGGTTACAGTTAAGAGGAGATGTTGATCTTATAAACAGTGTGGAGACTGTGATAGACTGTGGAGACTTTGAGGTTGGACTGAATGCGTTTCTGCATTATGATATGGCTATTAGCCTGTGGGGGTCAGTGGTGTCTTGACAAAGGATGGCCCCCCCCATAGGCTCACATGTTTAAACACTTAGTCATCAAGGAGTGGCACTACTTGAGAAGGATTAGGAGATAAGGCCTTGTTGGAGTAGGTGTGGCCAGTCTTGGAGGAAGTCTATCACTGGGTGGTCTTTGAGGTTTCAGAAGCCCAAACCAGGCCCAGTAGTTCTGTCTTTCTACTGCTTGCAGATCCAGATGTAGAACTCATCTACCTCTTTAGCACCATGTCTGACTGTGTGCCACCAAGCTCCTTGCCTTGATGATTGATAATGAACCCTGATGATAATGACTCTGAAATGGTAGGCAAGCCTATTAAACACTTCCTTTTATTAGAGTTGCCTTGATCATGGTGCCTCTTCAGAGCAATAGAACACTGACTAAGACAGAAGCTATTTGAGTCATTAGTATGGACCACAGGACTTCATTACTGTTATATTTTTATTTGGCTGGCCAATGAGATTAGACTTTTCCTAACCCAAAGCAACTCTCAAACTAACAACAGATTGTTTACCATGATGTCATTGAGATCTTAGCAGCTCCAGTTAAATAGCTGGGCATTTGGAGAGCCCAGACTCACTCTATTTTCCTTCTAGAGTATATCAAAGAATTCAGAGGCCCTCAAGGCCCCACTGGACTGTTCAGAAAGGCCTAAAGCATCTCCGCAGTGTCCTTCAGGGAGGCTGTGGAAAGTGTCCATTTTCTTTAATAGAAGGTTTGAACGCATTGGCGACTGTGAGTCACATCTGTCACCTTGTCTTACATCCCAAGAGCAGGACATGGGAAGTCCTCTCAAAATGCTGGTGCTAAAAGTCTCTGACAGCCCCTTCCTGGTTAGACTGGAGCTCCCTAAGGCTCTTCCTTTCCTGGTACCCTGAAAGTTTCACACACAACAAGGAAACCAGGCTGCAGCAGAAATAAAATATAGTTCTAATTTTCATATTTATTTGTAAAGATTTAAAATGTTTTCTTGCAGCCCCACAGCAAGCTCAACTCTGCTCTCTGAAGAAAAAAAAATACAAACTACTGGGAGATGACATTTTAATTTTTTTTTGAAAAAAAAAAAAAAAAACCTTGTGGATTATGGATAACAAAACATTCAGGGGAAAGGGAGTCATTAAAATGCATATTGTAAAATTGAAACTTAAGTGTCAAGTTTTTATAGCAGTCTGTCAAATGCTTGACAATTAAAATAGCTATTTTTAAAATTTTAATGAGACACAATAAGGGTGTAATGTGAAGCAAGATTGCACACCCTCAATACTACATTTTTAGCATAACAAGTCTGTTGTCTCTGTCATCCCCATAATGTCCCATTTGTAAAATCCACCATCTATTTTTAATTAAATTAGTGTGTACCGTTTATTATGGGCATTATATTTATTAATCTTTAATATTTAATTTAAGACGACTTATCCAAGAAAGGGATAACTTAGCACCAGCGCATTGGCATGTGGGATGCTAATGGCGCTGCCTTTCTCGCTGCAGTAAATACTCTGCAGCCTGTATTTTTCATAGCTGAGTCTTGAAGTTTAAGTGCGTCGTTCCTCCTCTATAACAGGATGGAGATAGATGCGTTTCATGGTTTTCCAGTCTTGGTTATTCCATCCAAGATCCTGTGCCAGGTTCAAATGGATCTTGGTCCCTGATTTTCACACCGTGTGCTATCTGCTGAGTTCTTCCATTACCAGTGATGAGGCTGACTGTGGTGAGGGAACAAGGATTCACTGAAAGTGCCACGCAGTTCTCTAATGGCCTGGTAGATCAGCACAGCTCAAAGGAGGAGAATCCAGTCAACAGGTCCTTTCTAGAACTATGGGTATGAGTGAGCTCAAAGCTTCAAAGCTTCAAAAATCTACCACCTCCTCAAATAGCTTAGAACCCATCTTATTACTTAGGGTATTTAGAATCTGGGCTTGGCATCACTTAGGAGATAAGGAGACACATCAGTGACAGCTGTTGACTTGGATGTGGGAAGAATTTGATTAAACACTGTCTTTCCTTTCCTTGCACAAGCAAGAGGACATGTGTGTGCATATGTGGGTACAAGTGCATCTTTGTGTGTGTGTGTGTGTGTGTGTGTGTGTGTGATCTGAAACAAGGCAGATGGTATGGATGGCACTGGGTGACATGGATCATGTTGTACATTGTGGTTTGTGCTGTAGGAGTTCCTGGGTAGCCCTGAACCTGCACTCCATCCCTGCCAGAGCCATAGTGGGATATGAGTCTTGTCTCCCAAACATCAAACAGGCCTCTTGCCCAAAGCTTCTGCACAGAAGATCATAGAGAAGAGCCCAAGCCAAGAAGCTTACAAAAACCAAGATCATGATCCAGGTGTTGTGGCTCTGAACTCTAGAGACCAGCTGGTATTGGAAGATTATGAGTCCAAGTCTAGCCTGGGCTACATAGGCAGTTCTAGTTAGCCTGCGTTAGAGTGAGATTCTGCCTAACAAACAAAACAAACAACTTCCAAAACCAAGGTCATTTACATGCAAATATTAGAGGGATTTAAATAAGACCCTGGAGGCAAAGTAGGAATACATGAAGCTCCTAGGGCCTGTTTTGATAGAGAATCAAACTGGAGCTTTGAACCTCCCTAATTTTACCTGAAGAGCTAACCACATATTATAATTGTTTAGCATAAAGGAAAATTATTCTGCAAATGTGATCATGAAAGCGATTTCTACTTGCTGTGTTTAATTCCATGCATTGATGGATGACTGCACGGTCATCTGCTCCAAGGGAAAGCAGTACACTGGCACACTGCTTTTGTCTGATGAGTGTTATGAAGAGCTCAGAACTCAGAGTCTGGGATTTCAGGTTGGTTTCTGTTGGGCTGCCTTGTGAGAAAGAATAACAGGCATTGGAGAGCAATGTGGGAAACGGTGGTATCTTCAAAGCATGCATTCATGGTGGAGGACAGGCAGAGAGGCAAGTTCATAAGCCCAAGCCTTAGAGAGGGCCTGGAGCCCTTTTAGAGGGAGGCCCTAGAGAGATTAATAGTCGGAGGGACTGGGAGGACAAACTATGGGGCCTTTCTGTATAGTGACCAATAGTCCTGTGTGCACAAACACTCCTAAGAACCTGAAAGCTGGAGATCTGTGCTGTCTTGAGGCACCTGATTATGGCTTTGTCAGTAACTGGGAGTCAATGAGGTTCCTACCCTGCTTGCTATGTGTTCGGTGGAGAGTCATGCATGCTACATCTTATGAATTTTTTCACACATATTACTGTATAGTTTCTAAGGCTTGTGCGGTTATGCAAAAAAATAGTAATTCACAACACCAACTTTTCTGTTCTCTTCCTGTTCTAGTTTGCTTTGATAGAAGCCATGGCCAAAAACAACTTGGAGAGTAACGAAGGCAGGAACTCAAGGCAGGAACCTGGGGGCAGGGACTGAAGCAGAGACCACAGAGACCGCAGCTTGCTGGCTTGCTCCTCATGGCTTGCTCAGCCTGCTTTTTTCTATCTATGATCACCTGCCCAAAGGTAGCACCACCTATAGTGGGTTGGGTCCTCCTATGTCAGCCATTAATCAAGAAAATAACACAGGCTTGCTTATGGGCAATCTAATGATGTTTTCTCAGTGAAGATTCTCTTTTTTTCCAGATAATTCTGGTTTATGTCAATTTGAACACACACACACCACACAAACACACACACAGAGAGAGAGAGAGAGAGAGAGGAGAGAGAGAGAGAGAGAGAGAGAGAGAGAGAGAGAGAGAAAACCCAACAAACAAAAAATTCCCCAAAACAACAAACCCAAACCTCCTCAAAACTAACCGGCATACCTTTATTTCATCAAAGAGAACAGAAAGGAGACAAACTGAAATCTCTACACAAACTTTTTGGTCCATGAAGTTGCATCCTATAGGTTAGAAGATGTCACCAGAAGGTAAGAGGCTGTCAAGCTGGAGGAGAGAGGATGGCAGAACAAAGCTTTCACATTGCTATGGGTCAGAACAGCTAGGCCTCAAAGCTCATGGGATTCTCCCTGGCACAGATTGCGTATCCCCCTCCTGGTGAAGGGAGCCAGAGAGTTGCCTTCCAGAGAATGGAAGGCTGTGCCCAAACAGATGGCTTTAGAATCCGTAGGACCTGAGGTGCCCATGCCTCTTCTCACTCTATGTTTGGAAGCTCTGATCCCTAAAGCTGAAGAGTTCTCCTGTACAAAAGGTGCAATGTCCCTGCCCTCTATGGGAAACAGGCTCTTGCAATCACAGCCTTAAAATGTTCTAAACTATCAGGATGGGTGGGACACCTGCAGCAGGTACCAGAAGGATAGAGTCAGTTCCTTTCAGTAACATGGCATAGGGGTCACTGAGGAACTAGGATAGGCCTTGATTCAGGTGAACATGGCTGTCCCCATTCCACAGGTGCAATGTTGGACAAGTGTTATAGAGGTAACTATAAGCTACTCAGTATCTGTGTATCTGTTTTCAGTAACAAGACCTTGCCTTTACTTGGGTAACACTTTGCCAGGCAAAAGATCTTGCAGCCAAATGCTGCCATGTTTCAGCAGGCAAGAGCAAGCAGAAGTGTGTTGGAGGCACTAATGAAGGTTGCTCAAAAGTGTCGATCGCTTGGGGGATGCAAGGTTTCCCCCTCCATCTTCCACTCCTCTTTCTAGTTGGATAACAGTATAATGCAATGGTTCTCAACCTGTGGGTCGCGCCCCCCCCTTCTGGGTCAAGTGAGCCTTTCACAGGGATCACCTTAGACCATTTGAAAACACAGATATTTTATGTTACAGTTCAAAACAATAGCAAGATTACAGTTATAAAGTAGCAACGAAAATAACTGGTTGGGGGCGGGGTCACCACAACATGAGGAACTGTATGAAAGGGTCACGGCATTAGGAAGGTTGAGAACCATGGCATAAAGGTTAACTCTCAGGCATCTATTGGGTTATGAGGTGAGTCTGAAGGCAGAAGCCAGGGTCTCATAAAAACACCAGTAAAAGAACTTGGGTTGCCCATGGTGAAAACAAAAATAAAAACAAAAACAAACAAACAAAACTGTTAAACTAACTCTGGCCAGCTGCCAGCTTCCTTCTGGTGTTCCACGAGATACTAGAAGCTCACGGGTCACAGTTACTAAGACATCAGTGACCTACATTACTAAGACCCTGCAATGATCCCAGGCTTAACTTAAACAGAAAATTGGGAGAGATTTGGCTTTTCCAACTTTCATTTTATTTCTGGGAATGGGTTATAGTGGTGGTGGAAGATAGGAAACTTGTGCTCTTGCCAGGGTCTTGAGAGCCTGGAGACACAAATCAAGAGGCCTCTTGGTGCCTTTTGGTGAGGGTTTTTAATAAGGCTCCACACAGCTGCCTGCAACAGCCTAACACATTCTTTCCAGAGACTTCCATTCAGGTGAACTCAGGATCTTGACTCTACCACAGAAGAGACTTCAGGATGAGTCATTATGAAAGTAGAGTTGGAGTTCATTTAGAAAAGGTTTTGACATAGGTTTAAATACGGGAGAGAAAGAGGGAGGGACACTTAAGCAAATGGCAGTGCATACCCAAGTGTGAGTAAGGGCTTTTCAATGGGTCATGCTTAAGTGTATTAGCAGTAAGCATAAATACAATTTTAGTGGCTTCAGCCTTTTTATTTTTCCTCGTCTTCCTTCTAGCCCTCTTTCTCCTCTTCATCCTCTTCATCCACCTTGTGTTAGATGATATTATGGGCTGGTTTCTGAGGTCACTGGGATAGGATTACAGCTGATATGGCAAAACCATGGGTCACAGAGCTTGCACGAAGTAGTTAAGATACATCTTATGCTCTAAACAGAGGTTATGATCTAGCTTGTGAGATTCCTAGAAAACTTCAGGTTTAAGGCTGGGAGAGCAAGCTCGTGATTTATCACATAGGCCTTAAGCATGGTATGTTGCTATTTTAACAGGCTTACTTGAACTGTCTCTCTATAAAGGTGTACTGTCTCTAGCAGGCAACCTACATAACAAAAGTCCATTTTGCTGGTTTTTTTTTTTTACTTGAGTGTGTGAGTCTCAGCCAGACTCTGTGTGAGAGGCCTCTTACCTTCCCATGTGCCTTTAATTGGCCCTGTCTTTCTATCCTGCCTCAGTATGACAAGAACAATGGGGTGAAAGATTCAGAAAAGCAGGAGAAACAAATTCAATTGGTGTAGAGGGGAGAGTTTTTGGCATCCTCTGAGCTTTGTCTCTGGGAATGCAGAGACTCCCTCAGGCACATTTATGCATCCAAGGTTTGCGTGATGGAGTCAAAGCAGGAAGATAGCCTGGGGAATTTATACCTATACCTGACGAAGAGTGCTCTTACCCTCTTCCAATTCACACCGAGCCTTCATACACAAGAATACAACGTTTAGCTCCAGGTCCCAGAACTGATGAGTAAAGCCACAAAGACTTCTGATCCAGGCCTCCATGTACATCCAAGTGCCTCATTTACTTGGAGGGCTCAGTGCTGTGGGGGCTGCCTAATGGCCAGAGCAGTGTTACATTGTGAGGAAGTCAGACCCTGATAACTGAAAAAAAGGTTCCCCACCTTCCTCCATACATGTGACAATACATGATGCTTTGTTTACTAGAGTCTTCAAGGACCTTCCTAGTAACAGTGAGGCACTTTGCCATTGAGGCATTGGGCATGGATGAAGCTGGATGCAAATGTCTCAGCTGACATCCCGGTGACCTACAAGGCTCGGGGTATATGTCTGTATGGATCTGGTTGGCAGCTGAGAGTTCTCTCCTGTGCCCAGAGGAATTTATGCCTAAGTCCTTTATTGATCATTGCAGGTCTCCTTAGAGGTCCAGACAACAGTGAAGAGGAGGAGGGGGAGAAGGAGGATGGGGGAGGAGCGGAAGGAGGACGAGGGGAGGAGCTGACTTGCTGACTCGCTGTACACTAGAGAACAGAATGTTAGGTGTGTGGCTCATTCTAGTGTACCTGTGATCTGACCCCAGTGCTGCACATTTCTGCACAGGAGAATTTGGACCAGTGCCTGCACAGTCCATCTCATGACTCTCAGCTACGATCCCGCCCAATGCAGAGCCTGGAGATGGACTATGCACCCTGGAACTGGAGGCTTCATGTGGGACTCCTTTGTCCTCCTGTAATGCTGTCTTTTGTTTGCCCTCTGAGAACTGACACTTGAAGATGACCTCTGGCCTCCCCACATGTGCACACAACATGTACATAACATTATACACACATACACAAGAATAAATAATAATACATGTAGTGTAGTTACCATACAGGGCTTGGAATGTCATCTGGACTGTCCCATTCTTGTCACCATTGCTGTCACCATCATCAAAATGGCACAGTGAGGTGCACTGTGTGACTCATGCCAGCCTTGGTGGGGCCATGTGAATTCAGATCCTGCCTGAACAGGTTCTTTGAGATCTGCTTGTCCAGACCATCATCTTGCTGTTCCTCTTATTTCTTCTGTGCAGCTGCTGCCTCTTCCTCCCTCTGGGACTATCTGTCCTCTCCCGTCTCCTTTGGGAAAATCTGTCCCCCCCCCTTCATTCATGTTCAGGCCAGGCTGCATTTGAGGGAATCCAGGCGGTGTGTGTGTGTGTGTGTGTGTTGTGTGTGTGTGTGTAGGAAACACTCTGAACCAGATGTGGCTCAGCTGATCCCAGAAGTTAGCTTTTTGGAGGCAAGTTCCATGGAGACATGGGTTGGGAGCCCTGTGAGAGGGTGAGGAAGATCTTGCTGGCTGAGGCAGGGCATTCTCAAAGCCTGTCTCTGGGGATCAGGAGCCTACCTGGAGTCTAAAGACTTGTTTTCTTTTCTACAAAGCACAGCTTCAGAACCTATTTGTGTCTATTTTGCAGAAAGACATCTCTAGCAGCTGCATGGGCACGAGGTCACAGGCTTAGAAATGGAGATTCCCCTTCTCATTCAGCAACTACCAGTCCAGTGATCCCTGGGGGAATGCAGTGTGCAGCCCCAGACAGGAAGCTTGGGTAGCACAGAATAAGATGTACCACCCCCCCCCACCACACACACACACACAATGTCTTGTTAGGTACCAAACGTAAAAATGCTGCTGGTGCTGTCTCAAGACTCCTGATGGCTAGAGGGAGACACTGCCCTCCCTCTGGCCAGAGTACTAGAGTACTGAGAGAGACAGATGTGATGTCATTGCCCACTCTGCAGGGACTCCCATCCCAGGTCTCATCAGGGAGGATGAGGCCACTGAGGGGATGCTCAACCAGGGGGCTTGGATTCAGGCTTGGTCCTGATTTACAGTTCTCCTTCCTCTTCTCAGTCTCACTGGTTGCTCATTACACAGTGTTTATTGTTCACAGGAGTAATCCACAAGGATTGGTAAATGGAATAAACCAAAGTAGATGAAACTGACAACTGTTTGGTGTGCTCTTAAAGACACACGCATGGAGACTGCTTAGCCATGACCTTCCTATCTGGGATCTAGTCACAAGCAAGTCTGCATCCAGCCTTCTTGGCCATGCAGAGGACTTGTTGCATTGAGACAAACATCTTACCATGATGACACGTTGGAGAGGTTTATTATGAAGGGAACAAGAGATATTGTCTTCTAGATAGGACAGGGTTGCTGCACCCATGAGATCTCAACAATATGGCTTCAGAAACAAGACTTGCATAATGACAACATTGGTCACATGCCAGCATGGATGGGAGAGACCTCCCAAGACCCTACTCCTAGATGAAGAGATGCAGGCAATCAGAGGCTGCTGAGAGTGGGAGAATATTTTTTTTTCTCCAGGGATGAGCACCCTGACATGTTATTTAATCCCAAGGGTCAGCCCTAAACATGTTATATACAAGAAACACTAAGTGAGGTTGTGTGTGTGTTGTGTGTGTGTGTGTGTGTGTGTTGTGTGTGTGAGAGAGAGAGAGAGAGAGAGAGAGAGAGAGAGAGAGAGAGAGAAACAATAATTAAAGAAACAAAAAAAAAACAAGTCATGGATTTAAGAGGGAGGAGGATGTTGGGGAGCATAGGAGGAGTTGGAAGGGGAAAGATGGTGGACACAGTATGCAAGCATGAAGTAATCAAAAAATAAAGAAAGGAATGAAATATAGTTAGGGAGATGGCTCAGTCACTAAAGTGGTGCTGTGGAAGTGTGGACCTGGATTAAATCTCCACACAGTTCAAGTCAAGTGAAGTTGCACTCACCTGTAATCCAAGGGCTGGGCATGCTCTCTCTCTCTCTCTCTCTCTCTCTCTCTCTCTCTCTCTCTCTCTCTCTCTCTCACACCACACTACACACACACACACACACCCCTCATACACATCCATACACACATACACTCTCTCCCACACACTCATCACAAATGCATGTTTTTTGCACACACATACACACACACAAATGACGCATGCACTCATGCAGCAACACACAATAACTGTGACAAGTGGAAACAGCCTTTCCCCCAAAGTGACCCAAATGTCTCCTCCAATGAAAAGAACTGGAGGATGTTGATTAAGTTATCCTAAGCCCCCATCAAAGAGTCAGAATCTTCCAGTAGGAAGAAGGATGCTGGGCAGGCAGGTGCTTTAAAGCGACTCAGAGCAAGAGGACAGCGCCCAATTCAAAGTGATGTAGACTTCAGCAGCCTTTAATGACGGCCATGGCCAGGAACCCCATGGCTCAGCTGGACAAAGTGACCAATTAACTGTGTAGGGCCTGGTGAGTGAGGCCACCACACTCAGCTGCCATTGCTTAGTTATCTCAGGACTTCCCTCCGAGTTAATGTGCCCAGATATTGTTGAGATAGACACTCGTTTGAGTTGCAGGATGAAACAATATTTGATGCTTTTGGAGGCTGGGAACTCAAGAACAGCAGGAGCCCTGTGATTTTAAAATTTCATTACAGAGTTTTTGGCTTTCTTTTCTCTTCCCCAATCTTCTCTCCTTCTGCTGTGAAAAGCTGTGTACAGGCATAATTAGCAGACTACAGGAATGTGGTTACTAGGGAGCAGGGGTTTGGGGACTAGATTGAAGGCAGCCAGTTGCAAGGAGAGATGCCACCAGCCCCAGCTGCCTGCCAGTAGGAAGGGGACAGCTTAATCAGATAGCAGGTATTTCTCCAGGGAATATTTGACATTAGAGGCTTGGTTTCAACCAATTTTGTTCTCCTGTGTGCCACAGCAGATAAAACTATGAAGTTGCTGGGCCTTGGGTCAGAAGGACTGTACCTTAGGTGACTCTCTCACTGAGAGAGTCTGTAAATTGTCTACAGAAGGTCCACCTGCACTAACTCATTCCTTTCTCACACTCCCATGCTTGTGAACCCAACCTGAGATCTTCGGAAACATTTGGACCCTTTCTCTAAGTGAAAAGCAGAGATCGCAGAGGTAGCAGGGGGCTGTTCTGTGTTCTCACTCTTCCTCTGTCATAGTGACGCTGTTACCTACAGTATGACTTCTAGTTCATAACCACATACTGGGAAGGAAACACTTTAGTAAACCCCCCAGAGGATCTGCCCATCCCTCTTTCAAAGCATCTAGGGGCTTGACTGCTATGGGAGCTTGGTGGAAAGCCCAAGGAGGCTAGGTTAACAACAGACTGAATGTGTCTCTGTGGGCTCCCCACCTCCCTCTGCATCCCCTCTTTAGATAACTCTTCTCCTTCCTTCTTCAGCAGTAGCTGTGTAGCCAAACTTAGCAGTATCTAATTGGAACCTTCCAGAAAATTACATTGGACTTGACATGAAGCCTTCTCTTGCACTTGATCATTTGTGATTTTTTTTTAAAGGTTCTCTCTCATTAACAGAGTGCAGCTCTCTGTTAGGGAGGAGAGGGGCTTTGTATACACAACAATTAGGGACAACAGGAGTGGCTTTTATGGTAAGAAGGGAGTCTCCTTCTTTCTCTGAAGCACTGTCCTCTAAGTTATCCATACTTCATAATGACCCTACTTGCTACTGTACTCATGTGCCAGATTCCTCTGAGAGACAATCCCCATGTTCCTTTCTACGACTGAGCCTTTGTACCACAGAAAACAGGATTGGGGTAGAAGTTTGCACCAGATTCAGGAGAGGGCTTTGCCTGTTTCTGCCTCTTGGCAAATAGACACAGCATACTGACTGACAGGACGGATAAAAGCATAGAAGGCAGGCCAAAGAGACATGAGGGATGGTCTTCCAAAAGGTGACTCTGTGGTCACCATTTGAGGTGGTCAATCCTCCATCAGAGCCTCATTCTCCTGGACTGGACAGTAGGAGACCTAAGGGTCTGGTATTCCCGTGTGATAGTCTAGTGGCATCTTCTCTGGGAACTCCAAAACTGGTTCTCCATGCTTTGCTGGTCTTTGCCTTCTGAAGACAAGCACTCTCATGCTTCTCCTCTATGCTAAGCATCAAGAGCAGGCTGTGCTCCGCAGTCAGAGGATGATTGATGCTGGCCAGCAGACAAGTCATCATCAGGGAAGCCAGAGAGTTATAATCCGATAGTACAGCAATGGTGATGTCAGGGGATGAAATGAAAAGTGTAGAGATGTGTATTGAAATCATACTGGAAAATACAGGACACTGGTTGGTAAGAAACTTCTCAATACCCACTGTGAATGGTAAAATGTGGCTCAACACTGTTTTGCTTCTATGCCACACTCTGCCTATTGCTTTCTGTGACTTAACAATGACCCTGAAAGGTTGTTCATGTTATCAGACCTCTTTTGTACACAAGACAAGTTCTTTTCAAAAGCTTATCATGCCTTCCCAAAGCCACAGACCTGAGATGTGGTCAGACTGATCCTTTAGACCATAGGCATATAGCTGTGCTCTGACTCTTGCATGTCATAAGTGCCCAGAAAGCTTGAGCTAATGTCACTTGTTTCTTCCATGATCTCTGTCCACTTCTCAGATGGTCTGTGTGGGCTTCCCCTTTCTTTTCCTTCCTCCCTTCCCTTGACACTACAGTGTCTTTGAATGGATGTGAAGATTTCAGGACCCATTGACGGGTCACAGCAGCCACAGGAATGACTTCCTTCATGTCCTACTCTATTCAGGAGCACCACTTCATGTTCCCTTAGGTCTTGTTGTAGGAGCTATGGTTAGAGAATGGTCTCTGCAAGCAAGATGGATAGACCAGTCAGTCTTTCCTCCTCATCAGTCCCATCATCTGTTTACCAAGGATGAGGCTCTAAAGTGCTAGGAAATCCTGGAAGTACTCACCCTTATTTCTCATGCAGACATGCTCCATCTTTAAGCCCCTAGAGAGACATGTATGGCAACTCTTTCAGCCCCTCTTCACAGAACTGAGGCAGCTGATTCAACAGCAGTAGGAGTCTCAAGCTCTTGCAATAATACCACAAAACACATTTCACACAGAATCTCTTTGTTCTTTGCCTATATATTATTTAGACATCCTGGAATGGTTGGAGGGTGAGAGCCTAATTTTCTTTTTCTTCCTGGCTTCTTTAGATAAAGCAAAAGAGTTACTGAAGGATGTTTTCTTGTTCTATGAATAAGAAGGGTCACTCTGACTCTGTCTGTTCCAGTTGTGAACTTCATACATACACATCCGCTAGTGAAATGTGAGGTTCACCAAGTCAGGTCCACCAGGAAGAGCCATATCACTTGCCTGTCTTAAGTTGAGCTTGCCTACTAACTGTTAAGACCATTGCTGAACCAAAGAAGGTCTTGGGGGAAGAATAATAGAAGGTTAGAATGTTCTTTTAGTCCTAGGGGTCTGTGGGTGATAACTAACTTCAGCAACCAGTCTATAAACTAAGAGCATGAACTAATATCTTTATTCTTCCATTCTCATGCCTTCATCCATAAGACAGGATGAATGTGTCTACCCCATAGGACCAACATGAAGATGGAATGGACTATACATGGGTCCTCATGGCCCTGTTGAACACTACAATCAAGCACTGAACAGAACATGCAGAGAGGAGTCTGTGGGAAACAGGCAGATTTCTAGAGAAACCCTGTCCCAGCTGCCCATCATCCCTATAGTTTAGAAAACTGCAGCTGATGTGGACCAGGAGCCTTTGTCTCTGTGTGCCTGCTGATGTTGCTTCTGCTCACTCCCAGGTGGCCTGAGCTGACAATTGGGTACTGCTATCCACTCTAGAGGTAACTTGGTCTCCAGGCTGGGACCCCTATCTTGGACAACAAGGCCTGATGAGGCCCCATATCCTCCAACCCCTGAGACTTGGCATGGAAGATCCCAGTCAACCTGTAGTTAGGAGAGAAACAGGGCAGGTATCTGTGTGTTTGACAGCCAGCTTGGGAATGTGACAGCCTGGTGAGGCAGTGGTGTCTGAGTCCAGGTACAGTCATATATAACTATACTCTTGCTTTTGGGTAACCTTCATGTTGTAATTTTTCTATGAAAAAGGCCATAAAACAACAACGGTAATAATAACTCTGCTTGTTCGGCAAAGAAAGGAAGACAGTATATTTTTTTATTTGGAGTTTTGTAGTTAAACACCGCCATCTTTATTTCTCCTGTCACCTAACTTTACTATAAGACTGTTCCCTGAGAGATGCCCCATAAACCACCCCTTGCTTCCCGAGCCAGTCATTGAATTCCCAACACAGAACCCCAAGACCCCAGATTAGAGGAGGAGGGTAATATTTTATGACCAGTTTGAAAATCTTGTTGCCACAGCTATAAATTAAGAAGTTAAATTGCTCCATATTGGGTATTGATATATTACGCATGGCCAAGATTTTCCCTGAAACAGCACACTGCTGATGGAAGGGTGCCAGACCATGCTGCCGACCACTATGGAGGTCCAGCCAGGGTGGAAAGAGCTGGGGTCCTGAATGGCCACAGCGGTAGAGCCTGGTGGGGACAGAAACAATGTGGGAAAGGGCTTTCCAAGAGGATGCTATCCTCACAACTCTGGACTTCCTGCCCCAGGGCTTCCCATACGGATGTCCCCAAGGGGATGAGAGGCTGCTGAACCAGGCTGGGATGGTACAAGGGACTGTGCCTGAGTGGTGCTAGACTCCACTTGTGTTGCTCAGTTGCTTTTTTCTTCAATTAATGTAATTTAGGTTTTTTGAGACTTTTATATGAGAGTACTATATTCACATTCTTTCCATCCTTCTTTACCTCCTCCAACTCCCCCTGACATATCTCTCCACTCCTTCTCTAACTCACTGACCTCTCTCTCTGTCTCTCTGTCTCTCTGTCTCTCTGTCTCTCTCTCTCCTCTCTCTCTCTCTCTCTCTGTGTGTGTGTGTGTGTGTGTGTATGTATGTGTGTGGCTGGCTGGCTGGCTGGCTGGCTGACTGGCTGGCTTTCAGAGTTGTAACTTACTATGTGTTTAGGGCTGACCATTTGGGATGGGATAATCCATCAGTCAAGTTTTGGTTGATGTGTCCCATTCATTGGGTCCCTCCTCTCCTGAGCACCCAGTGCTTTGCCAAGTTAGCCTTGGTTTAGAACAGCTCAAACTTGTCTGTAGGCAGGGAACTGCTATGTTTTTGGAATCCTTTTTGACAGTGATGGACTCTTTTCCAGGGCACATGACAAGTTACAGCACAGAGGGTGACTTGTGAGTCAAGCAGTGTTCCGCTACACACAGCCAGGTCATTTGCATAATTGTTTCCATTTAATCTAGGAGTGGAAGGTGTGACGGTGCCTTCCTCCCTGCTTCCCAAGGCAGCTTCACATGAAAGTGACAGGTAGAACATTCTCAAAGAAAGTACACATGTCCAGACCAGTTTATCTCAGTAATGGAAAATGAATAAACATGCATGAAGCAGTCTAGTAAATAAAGAGATAACTGATCCATCACCAGTATCTGAAGAATTGATGGACATAGCTCCTAAGTAACTGGATCTGCATTCCCAGGGGTCTCCTGCATTCAAAGTCTATAGTGGGTCTCCTTGATTTGGTTGCATCAACTAAACTCACCAATCTAAGGTAAAGATCATCCCATTGATATCACCAACGCCCCCAAATGCTGTGTACTACAACTCACCACTGACTGTGGACTAGTTAGTACCTATAGCTATTGCCTCTCTGGAATTCATATCATGCTGGCAAGGAAGCTAAGTACTCAGTACTCTGGGTCCTGCATGAGACAGTGCTGGAGCTGTCTGTGTACAGGCAAGACTCTTATGCTTTCTGCACAGCAATTGGGAACATTTGTTTCCCATCTTTCAATATCTGTAAGCCAGTGATTCTAACATAGAGATGCTAGCATGTAACAAGGTAAGACCTAGGGCACCCCTGGAGCCATCTGAAAGAGAACAATAGATGTCTACTTTGTAGCTTCTCTTCTACTAGCCCAATTCTCCCTGAGAACAGGAGCTTGATACATGCTTCTTTATACTGTGATTGGACACAGAGAAAGGCCTCTGCCTGCATGCTTCCTTGCTTGGATGTTCCAGGAATGCTCTCGTTGGTGCATGTAAACTCTGGAGGCTTACTGGGGCCCTAGCAGGGTACGGCCTTTCTGGAAACAGCAGTAACTCTCTTATCTTTCCAATGGGTACTGCGTAATTCCTGGGAGGCTGCCTTGGGGAAATCTTCCTGCCCTTTGAGAATCTGTATTCCACACACCTTTCTTGGAATCTCATTTGTGGTTCTGTCCCTCGAAAATGGCTTCTGAGGTAGCTCGGGAAGCATGACATCAGTGCGACAGTACTATGAGAGTCACTGCAATGGCTGATCAGGTTGTTGCCATGTTTTGATTGATATCTACCAACACCGTAAGTGCTAGAACCAATGTTTTCCCATCACATGTTTGATTCATTACAATCTGGAGGAAAATATCAGACTGGAAGGCCCTGCCATCCCTCCTTTTATTAGGATGAAACTGGGAAACGGAGAAGCCAGGGATTAGACCCAGGAGGAGACAGAGCTCAGCCACAGCCAGCCTTCGCTTCTCATGCAACACTCATTCTGTTTGAGTGTTGAGTTGACATCTGAGGCCAGGCAGGTGACTTGGCTATGTTGTATCCTGGTGCATGAGGACCTCGGGAAGAGGTATACAGACAGGCTGAGCACAAGGAAGAGCAGATGGAAACAGGTTGCCAGGTAGGCCTGGCCCATGAGGAGTATGGCAAATGGGGGCATACTTGGGGCTCCAACAGCCCCATGACCAGCAAAGCGCCCTACCTAGTGGCTTTCCCAAGAGCAGCAGTAAGCCATATGTCCTTCCATGTTGTTAAGCAGGGATTAATGCCACTCAGCACTGGGGAGGCAAAGATTGAGAGCCTAGATCTTTGTCACCGAAACCTGTGACTCATCCTTTGCTGGACACAAGGACCTGAGGGGACAGTCCAGAGCCCTCCAGGGACCCTAGCATGTTGCTTCCCCTGAGAGTCACTGACTCATGGCCACTTCGGGCCATTCCAAATGGGCTGCCTAATCGGCCTGCATCCATTATCATTAGCGGCTCTCTGCACGCAGGTACATGAGGGGCTGCCAGGCGCTGGCTTCGGCTGGCTGAGCCAGGGGCCACGCTCCACTGCAAATGAGGACTAGGAACACCTGCTCCAGGGCTGCCAGGCCGCCACAGTCATTCTTCACATCTCATGCAACACTTGTTCTGTCAGAGCACGGAGCTGGCGCAGGCGGGGGCAGCTTGCTGCCAGCTCCATCCTGTCCCCCGTTCCTGCCTGTGCTTCTGTGCTCAAGTTCAGCTTTGAATGCCTTTTCAAAGAAGTCTGTTAAAAATGTATTCATTTTGTATTAATCATTCAGTCATTATGTTAAGAGTTTAAAAATAAAGATTAAAAAACCTTTTGCCTCCAAAATGAACCCTTTTTTTGGGCAATTAAGATGGAATCCTGAAATATTAATTGCCCGCTAATGGTCTTCAATTCTCCATCACCCGGAGATGATGAGCATCTTTTCAGGATGTCTTGGCAATGGGGGGTGAAGGACCAGTTTATGGCTCTGGGCAGCAGGGACCTTTCTAGGCAGGCATGATGTCCTTGATCTTAGGAATGCTTCACTTTTCTAAACAGAGGCCAGCATCCTGACACTCCACACAGTCTTGGCACGACAAAGACTGCACAAACCAGCAAGCAGAGGACTGGGCAGCTCTTTAATCTTCCTTAGTCTCTTTCTACCCATGTGTGTAGTAACCTAACCTAAAATATCACACCTATACACACAGCCCCCACACCTGCACATCATCCTCCAATTGAGGAATAGCCACCCTGGCCAATCTGTATGTGAGCTAGAGACCAACAAGTCCACGAGCATTTCATTATGATTTTCCTGGCTTCTGCCTGCAGCCTCACCAAACCAGAGAGGCCCCAGATTGCTCTGGAGACAGAGGCACCTTTAGAGAATTCTGGAAACAGTTCCTTGATTTCTCCAGGAAGTCACTGAAAAGAATTCTCTCACTGAGTTGCCAGATTTAGGTGGCCCAAGGAGCAACCCCTCTGAGTCATTCAAAGGTACCATCTTCTTTCTAGGGGAAGCCACTGTGTGCCCTTGTATTCTTCTAGCAAAATTCCTGAGAGGGCTTTCTCTCAGTTCAGTGATCAGGCTGTGACATGGCCATAAGCCTATCTTGGTTCTCTTCCAGCAGAGCAGGAAGGGGCATCTCCCATACTGTGTTGGTGTTGCCTGCACAGAGATATGAACCTTCTCACTTGGGTAATTCTGTCTTGGTCTAATTCTGTACCCACTTGGAGATTGGAACAACTATGCCTCACATGATCCCAATCTGGGTCCTTCGTTGGTCCCTTCTCTGGCATAAGGATAGTAGTCAGTATCTGCGCTTGGCAGATGTTGAATTTATTAAGTCTTCAGAGACCTTCCAGAATAAGCTGGGCAATTTTAAAAATACATAGATGACTATATATATATATATATATATATATATATATATATATATATATATGATCTATGCAGGAAGATCTTGAGTTTGAGTCAGTCCTGGGCTACATAGTAAGACTCTGCCTCTACCCCATTCCTTCAACTTCTGAAAAAACCAATCCAAACCAAACCAAAAATACTTCACTTCTATCACCACCAACTAATAGAGGACATAGCTGGTGTTTAATAAAAGAAAGGCCATTCTCTCCAGCTTCCAAAAGAGAACTGCCTCTTGCTGGATGTACTTGCTCACGAGGCTTGTTTTTGAGATAGAAGCTAAGATCAGTCATTAGCACTTTAGCACCATCAATTTGAAAGGAAACTTTATGTTCTTAATGGGATTTGGAGTTTGGTTTATCTGTGAATGAATCTTATTCTCTAAGACCTGGTAGACGTGAGTCTTCCAGAGCAGAGGAGAGTGAGTTGCTGGGCAGAAAGTCTACTGTGGCGGGGAGGAAACCTGGTCTCTCAAGCTAAGGTATGAATGAACTTCAACAAAGTATCCACACTTCAATGAACTCCTGAAGAGATAAGAGAGTAATGGTCTGGGATGTGACAGAAGGGCATCTCAGAGGTGGTGGCATAGTTGTGGACTGAATATGAAGTGTCCCCCATAGGTGAAGACTTAGGAGGTAGTAGAGTCTTGCTGGAGAAAGTACAGAAGTAAGTCACTAGTAAGCTCTTTGAGTTTTATAGCCTGGCCCTGTATCCTGTTCTCTTCTCTCTCTCTCTCTCTCTCTCTCTCTCTCTCTCTCTCTCTCTCTCTGTGTGTGTGTGTGTGTGTATGAGTATGTATGTGTGTCTCTCTGTTTCACTCTCTGCTGTTTCTCTCTGTGTCTCTGTCTCTCTGTGTGTGTCTTTCTTTCTCTCACTGTTTCTGTCTGTCTGTCTCTCCCTCTCCCCGTCCTCCTCTACCCCCTCTTCTTCCAGGCTACCTAAACAATGTGACAGGCTGGCCTCATGCCTCTGCTGCCAAGCCTTTGCTTCCATGACAAACTATATCCTCTCTGGAGATGTGAGCCATAACACACCCTTTCTCTTAAGTTGCTTTTGTCAAGATATTTCATCACAGCCTTTCTAATGATGAAAGTCTCTGGTGTCCTCCTGAGGACTACAGGGGCAGGCCTCCTAGCACCTTCTCATCTGTCCCACTGGTTACCAGAGCCTTTTCCCAATTCTATTTTGGTGCAGGAAATATCTTATTCATCCTAAGAGCAGGACTCCCTTTGACCTTGGGAAGCTCAGAGGCAATGTGGCAATGAGAGCAGTGGCTATCAATCAGGTGGCATGTGGCCACATGGCACACAGTGTGATTCAGTGTGTATGGGTCTGGATACATGTTGGAGTAACAGTGTGAAGATGATTCACACACTTTCCCGCCAGTGAGCAAAAGCTCCCTTGGCTTTCTCAAGAGTATTGTCAAGTTTAACAAAGGGCAGGACCCTATATTCCTGCTGTCCTCCTCACTGTAGGAGCAAGGTGTTACATGGCTTCTAGTCTCCATCACAGGACCCTCAGCACAAGGAGGTACCATTGTTGCATGCTGAGTCAGGCAGGGGTGACTTTGGAAAGCAGCAGAAAGCATAAGGCCACCTCAACCTAAGGGAATGGAGCAAATTTTTCCATGGAAGGCATTCTTACCTCCAGCCCTCAGCTCACTGTGGAGACAGGGAAATTAAACAGCCAGCAGAACTTTGCCTCTGCCAGCGACCGCTGACTCTTCAGACGTGCAATCAGTGCAGCCTGTTCATGGAAGGCTTGATTTGGCTAGTCCTCTCCTTGGACTGAAAGAAACAATGCACAAGCCAGGTTAGTTTTTGCATGTCATTTGCATAAATTAATTTAACCACACTGGGGTGGGGCTCCCTTCAAGCTCAGTGTGGTGGTTACCCCTTAGAAGATACATGAGTGAGTAAATAGGTAGACCATTCCAGATCTTTGCTTCTCAAGTCCACACTTAAGCCTGTATGACATGAGCCACATCCTTACAAGTCTTTGAGTGGGATTATATGGGCATGGGACTTCACTGGATTCCCAAAGTTATTTCCATAGTAGCAAGCCAAGTGCAGGTGTATCTTGTGAACAGGTTTGTGGCAGTTATGCTGTGCAAGTTTCCTTGTGTGAGAGAGTGAAGGCATCTGGATCATTCTTGTTTAGACACAGTGTTAGTGTTCTATCTAACATTAGCCGTTTTCTTGCAGTGATGTGGGTGTGTGTGTGTGTGTGTGTGTGTGTGTGTGTGTAATCAGTGACATCTCACAGTTCTTCAGAAAATCCAACCCCTTTGTAGATGTGACCTAAAGAAGCCAGCTACCCTCCTCAGCTCCCACAGTGCTCCCATTTTCTCTGCCTTTTCTGTGTCAAGCCTTTGAGGGGACTCTTCATGCTTACATATGTTCACTATCAATCATTGCTTGCAGGTGAAGGAGTCACGGTAATTTCACTTTATAGATGACAGTCTTGAGCCTTGAGGTATTACCAGGGCCCAGCTTTTGGTTTCTCCTTCCAACATGGTCCCCTATGGACAATGCAGGGCCTTGTGCTTTGTGTTTCTTTTATCCTCAGAAACATTGGCCATGGCAAAGTAGCCAGGACAGGAGGTCATCTTGTTAGTCAATTGTCCTCCTCCTGACCATCCAGGTCTTGCCTCCACAGGCAAAGTCAGTGCCAACTTGGTGGGAAGACTGGAAATGATCTATCCCTGGAGTCAGGATTACAGACCTTTATTTGCTGGCCTGAGGCTCTCTGCACTGCCTTCTTGTGTGACCGTCAACACAATCAGACAACTTGACTCAGCCATCATCTCAGTACACAGATGCACATGAAGATCATGAGGCTGCATGGCTGTGTTGTCATGGAACTGGAATTGGTATACTAGCAAGGCCTCGTTTTCTGTTATGATATTTCTGAAGAAAAATGCCCAGGGCTCTTTTTTCCCCCATTTAATTTTCATTTCTGTTTGACTTTCCCCTCCCATAAAGGAACAGCTTAGAATAATGAGGTAACATGTGTCCTTTAAAAGCCAAAATCCTTCAGCTGAGCTCATTGACTTGTCTAGATACTTGAATGAGAAGGAGAGAGGCCAGGAACCTGGCTGGGAGTGGCTGGATCCCCTGTCACACAGTCTCTACTCCACATAATTAACCAGGTACCAGCAAACATCCCAGATGTTTTCCTTCTTGGCCTGTTGCCTACCATCTCCGTCTCTCCAAGCAGGTCTCTTAGACAAGCACAGTCTGACTAGAAAAGGACGAAGACATAGGCAACTCCCATCAGGCTGTTGCTCACTTCATGACTTACTAGGGTTGTGTGGTCAGCCCATCCTACTGTGAAGATGGAGGTTTCTAGAATAAATTGGAGTTTGCTTTGACTGTTCCCAAGAAACTCCAGAGTAGAGAGGGCTGAAGACCTCTGCCCTGTGTTCTGTCCCCATTGTCCTCAATTCTTGCCTCAGCAGTGGGCTAAGGAAACATGGCTTCAGAGGGCTCTGGCCACACATTGTCAGCTTCTTGCCAAAGCTCTCTGGCTGGCGAATTCTCCTTACCAGGATGTTCCTGACTGTGGTGGATGCTAAGCCCTGTCTTCCCACTCACTCTAGAATCCCAGAGGGTTGCAGGCACTTTCCAGCCCATGGCTACATGTGTGGGGATGAATGTCCTTGGTGTTGAGGGGCAGTGTGGTGTGAAAGGCCAGCATTAATCGCCAAATTAGAGTCCAGCAAACCTGGGCAGGTGAGAGGAAGTCTCAGAGCTTGATCAAAAACACATTTCAGTTTCAGCTCTAAATAATGGGCTGCAGGGAGGCACATCTGTAAATTATACAGGAAGCCTTCTTCAACAACTGATTCACCCTGACAGTTTTACTGGAGTGTATGAAAATGAGCATTAAAGATGTGATCTGTAGGCTTCCTTCCAGGAATTCCAATCTGGTTTCAATAAAATGGGAACACTGATTGGAAGTGAAGCTGCCTTCCGGTTTTGCCTTTGGCTATTACGTGCTCACTCGTGAAACGACTGAATTCCACAACTACTTTTAATATTCACTTTTGAGTTCATCTCCCGCACTGGGCACATTGGAATGATTAAAATAGCTCTGCTCCCCACACCGGTGCACTCTAATTTACAACAGTCCAGGTGCCGAAGACAAATGAGTCCTCCTGGTAAGTCCATTCTTCCTTTGCATGAAGTTGCTTTGCAGCACATCGAGGGCAGAATATTAATAGTAAAAAAAATTAAATAATATAATGCTGCTTGAGTAGATGCCTGGGGGAAAAGATTAAAGTTTGGTGCGAGGCAGAACTTGTGTGTTATGTGTTACTGCGCCGGTTGAGTCTCTCTCCCGCCTTTTCTGCTTCAATGCTGTGCTTGCAACTGCAGCAGTAACTGGGCAGGGACCTGAACTCCCCAAGGCTGCCTTCCTCTTGGTCACCCTGTGTGCTTGGAACGGCCTTGGGCTGGCCTTTCTCAGCAAGGGGCTAGACTGTATGGAGCCACCTGCAGCTGGTCTCTACCACAGGCTTTGTTCTTAAGAGGACATAATAGAGTTGAGGAGTGTGAAGACGGAAGGTAATTGACCAGTTCTTCCAGCATAATCCCATCAAAGCCCACTCACATTCTCTGCTAGTCATTGGGCCCATGGGTCCATCTTCATCCCTAAGCTCTGTTGTGAGGGAAGGTGGACGAGCAGCTTGTCTAGGTAGAGGGTAGAAGGAATGGGTGGCTATGCTTCCATTTTTTCACCAGAGTACTTCCAGAATACTTGGGAGAGGCCAAGAAGAAAAATCAGTGCTGGTATGTCTCACACTACCTCCCCATTCATTTATTCTCCAAATCAGCTATTATGGGATTTTCAGTGGGAAAAAACTGGACCCAAACCCTTGGGGTGCTGGGCACCACTGGGAGCCATGAATTCATTAAAAATGTTTTTGTGGAGTTGCAAATGTTGGAGTGTTTCATATGCAAAAATTCACATTTAATTTTCTCTGATCTTCTTCATGCGTTTAATTTGTTAAGGAGCTTCATTGTGTGTTTTTATTTCCATTGAAGGATGACTCTAAGCTATTTTGATTTAGGATGCCTAAAGACGTGAATGCAGTTGAACCTGCTAAGAATGTTCAAGGGAAACTCTGTTTCTTAAGGTGATGGACAAAGGATGCTAAATTAAAGATATTTTTCTTTCCCTCAGTTACCAGTTGCCCATTCTTAAAAAAAAAAAAAAAAAAAAAAAAAAAATCATTGACTAGTTTGAGAGTTTATTTTGTAGTCCAGGCTGGCCTCAAACTATATTTGAAGATGACCTTGAGCTTCTAATCCCCCTGCCTCCACCTCTTGAGTACTAGGATTACAGTTATACACCACTATGCCTGGTTTATGAAGTGCTGGGCAAGTGAACTACATCCCTGGACACCGTTTCCTACTCTTGAGCCCTGTGAAACTGTATGAGAGAATGAGCTTCCTGTTGTAGAAAGTCACCAGTATGGAGAGGTGAGTTCACTTATAGCCACTATTCCATGAGTACTGACTCTTTGTTTGTCTCCTAACATGGATTTCAAGCACCCTCACATCCAGCTCTGTAGCCATGAGCGGCATGTGGCTGTATACACTAAAATCAGTGGAAATAACAAACTCCACTTTCTGTGCTCACCAGACAGAGAGTAGCTTCCAATCAAGCAACTCAGGTAAAGGACGTTTCCATTACTTGAGAAAGTTCTAGTAAGCATGACCAGCTTGGAGTTTTTATCAGGATGCTAGAAATTATCAAGAAGATGATGCTGCCTCACTCCAGACCGAAGTTAATTGAAACACTGTGGTGTGAGAGTGGACCCACAAACCACTGACAACCTTTGATGAGAGTGGAAATTTCCCATGTGGGAACAAAGACTAACTCCAACCCAGAGTATTTTGAAGATGAGCTTTGCTAACGATGGTTCTGTCAACACACCTGTGACGGATAGGAGCAGAATGGAATTCTGAACACTTGCAATATCCAGGGTACTCCAGTACACGAGCCGCTGACACTGAGAGCTCAGGAAAAATGTCTCTCATTTCCTGAAATGTGATTTCTTTTTTTAACCTGATAACTCTTAGCTGTTTCTTTCTAAGTGTGCCTGTGTACTTCACTGAGGATGCACCTGCCTGTTGGTTCCGAGAGCCCTATGTGGGAATGGGTGATGGAACCAGGGAACTCACACATTCTGTCTCTGTGCTCTGCATGGATAGTAATTTATTTCTAGTCATCTGCATTTGTTCAAGATGTGGAACCTGTGCAGACAAATTGTGTTTTAGACACAGAACCAATGAAGATTCCCTAGTCCCTGCTTCCCAGCTCCCTGCCTGTCCCAAAGGCAGGATTGAATAGAGGGAAAAGAACCAAGTATGGTTCATATTGGTACCTCAAGTCTCCAAGGACCCTTTTTGCTCTTCACCTTCCTAAACTAAGTTCTTCAGAGATTAAGTTCTTTGCAGAGGCTTTTTAGGCACCAAAGCACATCCACCCCAGCTGAGCAGGAGACCAGAAGAGGCCATACGTATCATCCTATTGGATGTACCATTAAGGGTCTGTGACAGGGACTCTTGGGGAAGATTCAGGAGCCCAAGGATGCTCTGCTGACCAGTGTTTTGTTAGTTACTCATCACTGAGAACCTGTCAGATTCCCAGAAGTGTGCTTGCCTCAGCTATACCTTTGTCATTGACAAATATTACAGGAAGCCTTGATGCTATAGCATCATACCGGATATACCAACCAGGCAGTGGGAGCTGAGGGGTTAAATCAGATTCTCAGTGCCACAGATTTAAGAGTTATTCTGTGTAGATGCGACTCCCAGTCTCCCTAAGGCCAAAGCGGAGCATCACAGTGAGAGCCATCTTGAAGGGCAATCCCTGGATAAGGAGCCAGTAACTGGGGCCAGGATATTTTTTAGATGTAGGATGAGTCGTGGAGGCCAGACAGGGCATAATGTTAGCTATGACCACAAGATGCCAGTGCAGCTGTGCTGTGTGATCTCAGAAATCAGAGACACAATCTGTGTTCCATCCTTACATGTTAG